>PVKS010002326.1:0-119941 GCA_004027875.1 Aplodontia rufa | reverse complement strand
GGATAGGATAGGATAGGATAGGATAGGATAGGATAGGATAGGATAGGAAAGGATGGGATAGGATGGGATGGGATAGGATAGGATATATTTGATGGATAGGATAGGATAGGATAGAATAGGATAGGATAGATAGGACAGGATGGAGAGGATAGGATAGGTTGGATAGGATAGAATGGGATGAATAGGATAGGATGGGATGGATAGGATAGGATGGGATGGATAGGATAGGATGGGATGAATAGGATAGGATACATATGATGGATAGAATAGGATAGATAGGATAGGATATGATGGATAGGATAGGATAGAACAGAATAGAAAAGAAAGCATGGTGAGTTTTAACAAGGGGAGGTAGAGGTGCTTGTGGGAACATTGGCTGGAGGAGTCCAGCCATTGCCTGATGCTTAAGGAGGCATTGGCCAGTGGAGGGAGCTGGATGCAGGTATCCTCCTAAGGTTAAGGCTTGGGGTGGTAAAACCCACCTGCAGGCTCCCTGGGAAGATTAGAGGGTGTCCCTAGGAAGTGCCTGGCGTGCAGGACGTATGGTGGCCATTGCTACTATTATTCCTTAATTATGGTTGCTGCCCTTGGCCGGGTGCTAGGGAGTGGGGACCCTGATGCTGCTGCCAATTCCACACATAAACTTGGGCCTCTGGGAGTCCTTGGTGACAGGAGCTCCTAACACTGCTGCAGCACTTCATAGTTTACACACACCTAGCCCTGGGTGCAGGAAGATAGACCTTCTAAGCTCAGGGTGCGCCTGCTTTCCTAAAAGCAGTACCTTGTCAAATGCAGGACCAAAACCACCCCTGAACATCTCGTGGCTCATCTTCTGTCATAGACCTAGCCTCCAAGGCACTGTCCCTGTCTCAAATTGTGTCTTTTGGCCTGCTTGGTCCTTCCCTGCAGTGGAAAGAGAACCTTTTCTTGTGTCTCAGATCCTGCTAAGCACAACTAGAGTTTATCCTGTGTCCCTACGTTTTGAAAATCTAATTTCCAGGCAGGCCAGATGGTCAGGAGTTGACTGCATCTAGATGCGGAATGGACAGGAATGTGCTACATCCTCAGAGAGGTCCCCTTCGAATCAGGACCTCTGGGCTGGGACCACCTTAGCCTGGCAGGAACAGTTGGTGACCACATCCCCTCTTGACCTCCTTGGGAGAGAGCAGAAGTCCTGTCTTAAATCACAGCTCTGTCATAGCCTTGGTGGGCACTAGCCAACAGTCATTGGCCATGGCCTCTAGACCCTGTTGGCTAAGTGGAACTCTGACTCCCGAAGCCTGGGTGAGACCTCTGACCTCTGACTCCTAACGTGCTAATCGAGAGACCTGACCTCTGTGTTTCTCCCCTTCTCCCGGGCATCTGTGCTGTGGTTGTTGAGAACATGTCTTCTCTTCCCTCCCAGATCCTGGAGGCGGTTTGGGGGCATGAGCATGATGGGCTTCACAAAACCCTTCTTTCCCTTCCCCACAGCCCTCAAGTCCCTCCTTACCCTGAAAGTTCCAATTGCATTTCTTTGACTCCTAAAAAGGACCTTTGCCCGTTGAACTCTAGTGGCTGAAGAAGGCTTCCAGGAGCAGCCGGGCCCCAGCCTGGCAGTCGGATTGGCATTCTTTATTGATTTCTGCACCATCCGTAAAATGGGGGTGATAATACTAACACCTATGTTGTGAGGGTCCCATTCGCTCACACACCTGCTGCAAACAGTGTCTGGCACACGTCTGCTGTCATCAAAGTAAGCTGCCATCGTTAATAGCGTCATTGCTGTGATCACCAAACGTGGTCCTCTGGTGGCACTTCTCCAGCCGGGAGGCCCTGCCTCCTCCTCTCCGCTGTGTCTCTTTGCACCTCGCCCCTCCTCCTCCTCGCTCCTCTTCCCTCCTGGCCTATCCCAGCTGCTCCTGCTGCCTTTTGCTGGCTAATAATGCTACTGTCACTTCAGATTAGAGCCCTTTACGTTCCTTCATCTCAGCTTAACATTTTTGTGGTTTCCCATCTCTGCCTAAAGTGCTTCATGAGGGGCAAGGGCTGCCCAGCTGGAGGGTGCTTCAGAGGAAGAATGCAGGGGTGTGGTGGGTTTCCCCGATTCCTGCTGAGGAGAGAAGGGCTGGACAGGGGACTCAGAGGAGCAGCCCCTCCATAGGAGAGGCCCTGAGCCTGGGAACAGGAGCTCCTGGAGACTCAGCATCATTGCTGTCTGTCCCCGCCACACCCCAGGACGGATAGCGCCCCATGGGCCACGTGTTGGTCACTCGGTCTGAAAGGGGCCCAGGGTTGTAGAGTTCTGCAACTGGGTGACTCCTGGCCAAAGTACGAGGCACAGCTCTTGGGCTGAGATCTGCCCTTTGCAGCCACAGGTTTGAACTCTCTTTTGGATGGTGTCATCCCTGGGGAACCTTTTCCTACCCTGCCACAAGCCTGCCTTTCTTAGGCCCAGCCTCCAAGGATCTTCCCAGTCATAGGGTCCCTCAGGAGCCCTGGGCGAGGCTCACCAAGAAGACACAGAAGTAGGAGCAAGGGGAATGGGAGGGGGTTGAATGCCAGGACCAGAGGAAGGCAAAGTGTCATTTTAATGAGCACTTCCAGCAGGCCACCATTGTGCCCAGAATTTTGTGTGCCTCATTCTATTGACTTGCGATTACAGCCCCCAGAGGTGGGTACTCCCATCAGCATTTTCAGGTAAGGAAACTGGGGCACAGAGAGATGCAGTATCTGACCCAAACTAGGAAGGGAAAAACAAGGGGCTTCAGGGGCTCTAGAGCTTTCTTTCCTTTCTTTTTTTTTTTAAAGAGAGAGGGAAAGAGAGAGAGAGAATAAAGTTTTAATTTTTTTCACACTTTATTGTGTACATGGAGCTAGGGTTCAAACCCGCATCCATGCATATGCCAGGCAAGTGCGTAACTGCTGAGCCACACTCCAGCCCCATTCTAGAGCTTTCTTGACTCCAAACTAAATGGTTTCTGCTTCTAGTGAGGTTAATGCCAGCTCTTGGAGCCTCAATGCCCCCTTTTTACTGTTGGTGACTGGACATGTCACATGCCTGTTTAAAAATCTCAGCTGGTCAGGCACAGTGGCACGCAACAGTAATCCCAGCTACTCAGAAAGCTGATGCAGGAGGATTGCAAGTTTAAGGCCAGACTGGGAACCTAACAAGACCCCCAAAAAAGAAATAAAAATGTCTAGGGACTTAGATCAGTGGTAAGCGACCCCTGAGTTCAACCCCAGTCCCCCCAAACAAATCAAAACAAACAAAACACCTCAGCTATTTGCCCCCAGCTCTTTAGATCCTCCCTACCATCCAGCCACCTGCCTCAGACCCACAGCTCCTAGCCTCTCAAGATACCCTCTCCCCGTCACCTGAGTTGTCCTGCGACTGGCTAACTGGCATCTCTGTCTTTGATCATACCAGTTCTGCTGAGGGTGACTTTCTTTCCTTTGAGGACACCTAACTCCTAACTCCTGCTCAACCTGAGACTCAGCCATAGAAGATGTCCCAGCTCTCCCGGGAGGGAACCTTGCTCTCATCAGGCCTTCCTGTGGCGCCTGCACAAACCTTCCTTTTCCTCCCTGCTCGGAACTGCAAGCTCTCCTGCGCAAAGCCTCAATTCCTGGAAAAGTTCTTCTCTTTATTCTTCCTTCCTTCTATCCGTCCTTCCTCTTTCCCTCCCTCCTCCCCTCTCCCCTTCAGTAAATATTTATTCAGTCCAGCACAGCCAGCTGCTGGGGGGTCAGGGGTAAGTGAAAGTTTTCACAGAGTTCATAATCTAGTGGAGGGTGTAGATAATAAAACATTCATACAATTAATCAAAAGATCGATTACCTCTGTGGCGGTGTGCTATTGGAAAAGTGCAAGGTGCTGGGTCCTACCGTCCAGGATTCCCTGACCTTTCTTAGAAGTGCTTGATTGTGGACTGGAGAGGTAGCTCAGCAGTAGAGTGCTTTCCTGGCATGTGCAAGGACCCGGGATTAAACCCCAGCACCACGTACACAACTAAGTGTTGCAAAAATAAAAACCAGATGAAAAAGTAAATAAAACTGATTCTTTCTCTAGAAGAAGGAAGAAGAGGAGGAGGAGAGGAAGAGAGAAGAAGTAGAAGATGGAGGAGGAGGGGAAGGAGAAGGAAAGGAAGAGGAAGAAGAAGAAGAAGAAAGGAAGAATAGGAAGAAGAAGAAGAGCCTGATTGTGAAGAGTAGGTTGTAAGAAAAAGAAGAGGAGGAAGAAGAGAAGGAGGAAGAGGAGGAGGAGGAGGAAGAGAGAGAGAAGAGGAAGAAGAAGAAGGAGGAGGAGGAGAAGAAGAGGAAGAAGAAGGAGAAGAAGAAGAGGAAGGAGGAGGAGGAGGGGAAGGAGAAGGAAAAGGAGGAGGAGAAGGAGGGCCTGACTATGAAGAGTAGGTTGCGGGTTGCTTTATTCAAAGCTTTCCCAGCAATCAGCATCATGCTGACTCCCTCTCAGACTATCCATGTGGCCAGTGCAGTTTCAGCTTGGGGTCCTTTATGAACCCCAACTCCTTTTTTTCTTTCCTTGCTCAGACTCATTCATTGCCACCACCACCACCAGTCTTTGTGGGGCTTTACTAGGCTGGCCTAGCTCAGATCAATGTGGGTGGACAGCGTACATGAGCAGGGCAGGGAAGGACAGGGCCCTCTCACCTTGGGCAGGTCTTTATCTCATGTCATCTGTGGGATCTCCTCATCTGAACTGTGGTTGAAAGCCTGAGAAAATCAAACTGGAAAAGCTCTGGCTTCTAGAGAGGTTGGTATAATAGTTAGCAAGAGAAAGAAGCCAGGAGCCCAACTCATTTTCCTGGGCAAGGGCAGAATCTTAGAAAAGTCAGGCTGGCCAGGCAGGGATCATGGGTCTCCAGTGGGGCCAGACGGTGGATGTCACACTCCAAGCGTCTCTATGGAGGTAGAGACATCTTAGTGGCCATCTTCATCAAAACATGATGAAGACTATTAATTAGCACAGATGGATTAGAACAGCTGCCAGCCCCAATGCCACCTTCCAATGGTCAGCCTGTTTGTGGCACTCAGCAACCTAGTCCCCATCCCTGCCTTGGTTTGACCTGGCATGGGTATTAAGATGCCCACTTCCATCCATTCTTCCATGGCCAGTGATTTTGCTCCCAAGATTTGAAGAATGCCTACTCCGCTCTCTTAGGTGCCACCCTTTAATCATCCATGCAACCAGCACTAATTCATTGAACGCCCCGTGTGTCCAAAACACTGCTGGGTTAAAATGGCATAATGAAGTCACCTGGCTTCCATGGCTGTAAGCCCGTTGCCATGGTTCCTTTAACCTTAGTACATTCAGTATAAAGACTAGTGTTGAAGATAGAGCCCCATCCTCCATTGAGTTATAGCCTCAAGGGACCAAGCACCTTGTTATGTGATTGACAGAGGCCTTTTCCTTCTCTGAGCCTGGGACCCCTACTCAGTAATAACAAGTAGGGTCAGACTAGCTGACCTTGCCGGGCCACATATGATTCTGATGTAGGTTCTACACACAGGTCACTGGGTGACGTACAGGTGTCATTAAGTCCCCCTAAGACAGGTGCCAGGAAACCTACCAATTGGGTAATTAGGCTTGCCACGACCCTGCATCCCTTGAGGGAGTAGACGTGGACTTCAGCTGCCCTCCCCACAGTGGCGGAAGCAAGTGCGCCGCAGGGGTCCCCTGGTGGAATGTGGCTGTGGTGGGCTCTAGGACAGAGGGCTCGGCTGACAGATCTAAGGCTGCCGCAAGCCACCAGGTCTCCGTGGGGTGGCCTGCCGGACTCCCTCCTGTGGAATGACAAGCCCTGTTCCCCCCACCTGGCGTTTAATCTTTAATGCAGCCCCAGCTGCCCTCGGGCAGGACCCATCAACCCACCCGCTCTGATAAAAGCGATAATTAGCTCTTTTTCAACTTTTCCCTTCTCCCCCTCCACTCTGATGTGTGAGCATTGGGAGGATTCCAGCTAATGGGCCTGCCCTCAGCCAATTCCCGGCCCATGTAGGCCGGAATGCGGGGGTCATTAGCCGGGCCTCCCGGGCAGGGGCCTGTGCTCTCAGGACGTGCTTGCCTGCCCGCTCTGTGGTGTCCTAGCCACCAGGAGCGCCCGGCCCCAGGTGAGCAGACCTGCCTGGACCTGCTAGATCCCACCTTCCTCCACGGCAGCCCCTGCCCACACTTCAGCAGAGCCCACTGGAAGGCGGCCTTAGGCACCAGGGGGCCAGGGCGAGAGGACACGGGCCACCCATCCCCAGGCATCACCCTGCTTCCAGGGCAGAGAGCCCAGCCTGGGTTCAGACACCGGTCAGTGCAGAGGCTGCTGGCTGGGCTGCCCCACCCCCGCCCTGTCAATGGCTTATAATAACTAACTTGTGCATGGAACCTCGCCCTTTCCAAATTGCTTCCAAACAGCTCAACCAGGAGGCAGCTGCAGCCCAGGCGGGCTAAGGAGCTGGGCCATGCAGACAAAGCCTAAGCTCCCTGCTGGTGCTATGACAAACTGATTTACAGGAAAGTGCCACAGCTCCTCGTCTGTGAGCGGGGACGGTCACAGCTGTGCCCACCTTGTATGCTGGTGGGAAGACTGAGTGAGCTGATGCCTGCAACGTGCTCAGCAAAGGCTTGGCTCATTGATGCACTTGGTACCTACCAGCCACTGCGGGCACTCTTGGTTCTCTCCACAGGCCTCTGTTTACAGGGTTCAGAAAAGGTTGTGACTGACAAGACTTTATTTTCTTAAGAACAATAATAATTGACTCATCCAAGTCCACACAGTGTTGTGCATAGGCCCCGTTATTCCCGTTTTGCAGAGAAGCAGTGGATAAATAGCAGGTGCAGGAAGATGCTTGCTGCTGCTCACAGACCCATGCCCTGTTTGAAGTCCTCTCCTGCTGGGGAAGCCCTGGTCCTGCTGCTAATGCCTGGGGATCCAGGAACTGGGGGAGGGGGTTCAGTTCCCTTGAGCTTGAGTGGCAGTGGTCTAGTGCTGGCAGGGTCTCAGAGAGACCTGGTGGAGGTGGAGGGAGCTCCAGGAGGGGCAGAAGAAAGACCAGTTGGTGCCCAAGACATATGGCTGGTCATGATGCAGCATGGTGTCTCTGCTGGGCCTCTGTTTTGTCCATCTTCCGACCGTGTGCTGCATTCCAGTGACATCCTTCGCTGCAAGGCAGGCCTTGTAGTCATTGTCCCCAATTCCCCCTGGATTCCAGTTGACAGGCAAGTGTGTGGAGGCAGAGACACACACACTGGCCTGGACGCTCATCACTGGGGAACAGGCCAGGGGAGGCACCCACCACCCACACTCCTGGGTCTCACTAGTGCTTTGCAGCTTCAAGCAAAATGGTCCAGATTGGGACTCTTGCAGAGTTTCCTGAGGGGACTGCAGGGCACCTACAATCTGGCTGATGTTCCAGGTGACAAGGTCACCAGATAGAGGGAAGCTTCAGGAAACAAAGAGCTGGGCTAAGCCTGTAGGGGTACAGGAAGGCACAGACTGCCACTCAGGGGCATTGGCCAACGCTGGCTTCCTTCTTCTCTCTGGCCAACACCTACCAACCTGTGATCACCTAGGGCCAGAAAGCTGAAGTCATGGGGCATCCATCCTCAATGCCATATGGCCACCAGCACCCAGACTGCCACAGAGAGAGGAGACTGATGAGTGGTTCCCTAGGAGTTGGGGTGGAGGGCATGGGAGAGGTTATATGGGGGGTCATGGATTAGCTAGTGGTAATGGTTGCCCAACTCTGAGTATACTAAAATCCACTGAACTCTACACTTCAAAACTGTGAAATTTATTGTATATGAATTCTATTTCCTTGGAATGGAGCTGTTATTTAGAATATGCTAGGATGCTGTGTTAGGCAGGTAGCTTATCTCATTTCTTTCTTTTTTTTAAAGAAAGAGGGACAGTGAGAGAGAGAGAGAGAGAGAATCAATTTTATTCAGTTTTTTCCATGTGGCTTTCGTTGCTTCATCGTGTACGTGGTGCTGGGGTTTGAACCCACATGCTTGTGCATGCCAGGCAAGCACAGGAACCTCTGAGCTGCCGCTCCAGCCCTCATTTCATTCTTAGCAGTGGGTGGAGGTAGGGAGACGGCTAGTGCAGTGCTTCAGTTCACAGACTTTTCAGTTGAAGTACGAGAGTACAGCTTTGGCTCCAGCCTTTCTAGTCTAGGAACCTTGAATAAGTCACCCAACCTCTTTGAGACTCAGAGTCCTCCTCACTAAGTGGGCTTGGTGTTCTGCACGCTATCCACACAGCACAGTGTGCGGTGTACAGGAAGTGCATAGGTATTGTCACTATTAGATGCCATTGTAACCTGACAGTATTACAGATTCACAAGCTCTTCCCAACCTTAAACTGTTCAAGCCCTGCCTCCCAGAAGTACAATCACTCTTAAAGGATGAGGAAGAGGAAGAAGGAGGAGAAGGAGGGACATGAAAAGGTGGTCTATATCTCCTCTCAGTGGCTCAAATTGTTCAGCTTTACAGGATGCAGGGGGCGGGGAGCTCTAACCACTCTGGCTAATCTCTATCAACCACTGTGGCAGGAGATAAGGCATTTTTTTTTCTCCACATTTCATCCAGAAAACTGGCCATTAACTTATTCATAATTGAACATCATTCCCAGGTGTGGTGGCATATGCCTGTAATCCTAGTGGCTTGGGAGGCTGAGGCAGGAGGATCGCAAGTTCAAAGCCAGCCTTAGCAACTTAGCAAGATCCTGTCTCAAAATAAAAAAAAAAAAAAAAATAGAAGGAACTGGGGATGGGGCTCAGCGGTTAAGTGTACCTAGTTCAATCTTGGTATCAAATAATAATAATAATAATAATTGAACACCATCTTCTAGCCACGCTCTGGGCTCTGGGCCCGAAGACAGAGGGGATCAAGTCTAAACCCCTCAATAGGGCTTATGTTCTCAGGGGAGGCAGATAACCAAGAAATGAACCACAACCAAGGTATTTTCTGAACAACTACAATGTGCTGAAAATAAATCAAATAAAGGTTACACAGTTATTCAAGGAAGGTTTGTCCAAACCTGGCTTCTGAGCTGAGCCTGGAGGAAGGCACTGGCAGTAGGGGGAACCAGTGCAAGAATAAACCCAGCACCTTAGAAGCACAGCAAGAAGGTCCGCCCAGCCAGGGCTGAGATTGCCAGAGAATCGATACCCACTGAGTCCCTGGAGGGAGGCAGGGCCGGTCACATAGAGCGAGTGGGCCTTCTAGAAAGATTCCATTTTGGCATCTAGCGCAGTAGGTGGCATGGGAAGGTTCTCCAGGCTTCTTATGGGAGGGAGGCTGGCCAGTAGAATCCCAAGGAACGTATCTAGCAATGGCGTCTCTTCATGCTTGAGGCAAGTGAATGAGGACTGAGTCATTTGTCACAGTTTTTTGGTTCCCTCCACAGTGGCTGGCTGCCAGGACCTTTACCACTGAGATTGCTCCGCTGCCTTCTATGGATGCAACGAGGCTAGCAGCCTCCACTCCTGAGCAGCCTCCACCCCTGAGTAGCCTCCACTGCCTTTGGAAGCATCTTCCTTCTGGGCAAGCTGTTCACATGAGTTAGGGTGTCATTTTCCCCAAAAAACAAGGCCAACTCCACTCTTAAAAAAAACTGATGAAAGTATGAAGAAATAGAGGCTCACAGGTGCCTCCTCGTGTAAACCTTATAGGAAATGGGTCTGGGGTGTCTGTGGCAGGAAGAGAGCAATGTGCTGGTGCTTATTTCCCCAAAGAGGTGTTGGGTTCAGACTAAATTCAGCAGAAATCTAGATGAGAGGGGGTGGGGGAGGAGAAAGAGGGAGTGTGTGTGTGTGTGTGTGTGTGTGCGCGCGCGCGCGCGCGCGCTGGAATAGAAGGAGAGAGAAAATGCAGGAAGTTTTCACTTGGCCAAGTTTTAACAACAAACAAGGAGCAGTTTGTATCCAGGCCAGAGGGAAAAACAAACATGCAGAACGGGGGCTGAGAATGCCGGGGAGGGGTCTGCCAGCTGCTCCTGGGGTAGGGGCGGAAGCACAGAAATCTGCACCTTTCATCTGGCTGCCAAAGGACACTGCGAGTAGCCAACCCAAGCTTCAGCTTCTTGATAAAGAGAACCCTGGCTTTAATCAGATATCTGACCCCCCACCTCGAGGGAAGGCACGTGTTCCCCCAGCTCAAGGGTAAATCCTGACTCACCTGAGCCAAGTGTGGCCATCCCTGTTCACAGGTTAGTCTGAGCCTGAGCAGGTGATGCAAGCTAGCCAGGAGAGACCAAGGCAAGATCTGCTGGGACCTGAGGAAAGGTGTGCGCTCTTAAAAAGAGATGGCAAGAAGAAATTGGTCCTCTTATGCTTTAATTGCTATTTACAGTATTGGCCTGCATTCTCTGAATGTGTGACCACCACCTTGACACTATGAGATAACCTGGAAGGCATTGAATTCTCAGTGAGGCCATTGAGCCCCAGTTGACCAACTGGGTTGAAGTAGGCCGGATGCCTACCTGCCTACCTCTGACTTTTTTTTTTTTCTTCAGTACTAGGGATTGAACCTGGGGCACTCTGCCACTGAGAAACATCTCCAGTCCTTTTTATTTTTTATTTTGACATAGTGTCTCGTTAAGTTCCCTGGGCTAGCCTTGAACTTGTAATCCTCCTGCCTCGGCCTCCTGAGTACCTGGGATTATGGCAAGAACCACTGTGCCTGGTTCTTCTGGCCTTATTGTTTTATGAGATAATACATTTTCCTTCTTATTTAAGTCATTCCCAGGTACTTGTATCCTAAGCAAAGCTGCTTCCCTCCCAACAATGGGAGGTAAGGACCACAGATTCCTCCTCACTGGAAATATAAAGCCTGGATCACTGTGTGTGCTCAACAGATGATGGATGGATGGATGGATGGATGAGGATGGCTGGATGGATGGGTGAATGGGGATGGATGGATGGATGAGGATGGATGGATGGGGTGGATGGATGGTGAATGGGGATGGATGGATAGATGAGAGTAGATGGATAGGGTGGGTGGGTGGATGGATGGATGGGTAAATGGGGATGGATGAATGGATGGATGGGTGAGGGTAGATTGAAGGGGTGGATGGATGGACAGATGGATGAGGGTAGATGGATGGGGTGGATGGATGGGAATGGATGGATGGATGGGTGAATGGGGATGGATGAATGGATGGAGTTCACCAGCTTTTACAGCAACTTTGTCCCAGTGTCTGCTGTTCCAGTTCTCATTATGTCCTTGATCAAACTCAGAGTGAACTGAAAAGGCATTAAGTTCTGAACTCTGGAGATCTGCTTGAAGCTTTCATGTGAACATGGGCCTGTGTTCCAAGCAAAGGTCTTAGTAAGAGCCCCCTCACGCATGGTGTTCTGTAGAACTCTGCCTCTCCCCTGAAGATAACACCCCCATCTCTTTGGGAACCCCTCTCTGGGTCTCCGCCTCCCAACACACAACAGGAGCTGCCCATCCCATCCTAAAGGAAGCAGCTCCAGGTCTGGGAGCAGGTCTCCTCCTGTCCTGAAGCCTATTTCTACATTGGGCAAAGGGGGAACTGCCCTGGACCTAGTGAGATGAGCTTGTTAACCAGCCTGTGTCACGGAATCCACAGAGCCCCTGTGAAGACGGCATATGGACTAATCTACCTTCTATAACAGCGGGCAACAGCTAGAAGGCAGGTTTGCCCTTCTTTGGAGTCATAGGCTGATCCCTTTTGTATATTTTAAACATGAATGGAAGAGGAGGCCCTGGTTCAGGGTAGGCTCTGTGGTTTAGAGGAGAAGGAAATCTATGACTCTATCTAGGGACTGACCCATGACTCTGACCTGTTGGGCAATGGACACCAACAGCTAAGCCATCATTCCCAACAATCCCTTGTGCGTCGGGAGGGTGGGGTTTTGCAGTCTGGGACAGCCCAGGGGAAGATCAAGTGGACGGCCGAGTTGGTTGCTTTATCCTGTAGCCTCTGTACTGTGTGTGTATTTGTGTGTGTGTGTTGGGTGTGAGGGGATCATGTGTCTGTGAGTATGTGCCCAGCCCCATGGACCAGGTCCTCCGAGGGACCTTCCCAGTGCGAAGGAAAGACTCCGCCCAGCAATGACGGGGTGGCCAAGCCATCTTTCCACAGCATCTGGGAGGAACAGGGAGGGCCGGATGTGAGCTGCTGACCTTCTCCCTTCCTCCTGGAGAGGAAGCTCCTCCTGCGCCACCTTTGTGCTGCCCCTGGGCGGTTACAAATCCTTCCCAGCCTGTCGTTCCCTTCCTGAGCAGTAAGGGGCAGCTCGCCTGGCCAGCCCAGCCCCCCCTTTGGACAGGGCCAGCCCAGGAAGGAGCTCCAGGCCCTGGCTTCGGCCCAGGGCTGATGGGTGGGGTGGGAGGCTAGCAAGGCCTTCTTGCCCTGGTCTCTTCTGGAGAGTGGCACCCTCACCTCTCCTGTAGGAAAATAGACACAGGGTCAGCAAGGACTTCCCTGCACTCACAGGACAGGGCCACATGGATGATGAGCATCTCTGGCCCTGGGGGGGGGGGGGCGTGGATCAATTTTGTTTAACAAAGCACTCCTATAGCACACATATGTGCCCTTTATAATTATGAATATATAAACCTCCCAACAACCCTTTGAGAGAGGTGTTACTATTATCCCAGTTCGAAAATGAGCAAGATGAGGCACAGAGAAGGTAAGCAGTTTGCCAGAGAATCCCCAGCTGGTGAGTGGCAGGGCCAGATTTGAATACAGGGTGCAGTATTGATGTTCTCAACTAATATGCAACCCTACCTTCCAAAGGTACAAAATAAAATTAGTGTTTGAATACCAGGTGTGTGCCAAGCCCTGTCACAGGGACCTGCTTGGGGCCCAGTGTTTGGGAGATCAGCATTAAGCATGCCATAGTTACACAGGGAAGGGGGAGGGAATCTGATTATAGCACCAACTCTTTGTTACACCGAATAACGAACTGAATTCTGTCAGTACGATTTTACTAATTCTCAAAAGAAAAAAAAATCTTGTAAGGAAACTAAAGGCCAAAGTTGTCAAGTAACCTGCCCTAGGATGCACAGCCAGGCACTGGCCCAACCCACGTCACTCTGATAACAAGGCCAGGTGACTTTCCTTGACATCCAGTATAGTAGGAGTTCTTGCCACTTAAGGGAAGGGGGCCCAGGTAATTCAAGGAGCCTGCCAGGGTCAACAAGCAATAGGAGACTGGGCCAGCATTTGAACACAGGCTTTTCTGATGAGCAAGTGCCAAGGCTTGGGGTCCTCTTTGGCCCTGCCATTCTCTGGACCATAGGCTTCCAGTTTGGGCTCTGCTCAGAGGGAAGAAGAGGAGGAAGTCCCTGCCCTGGTTCCACCTGACAAGAGCAGCTGACCATGGCAGTGAATACAGTAGCCCCCCCATGGATGCCAGAAACTATCAACAGTACCCAAACCTATGTGCGCCATGTGTTTCCCTATACGTATATGCACACTTATGATAAAGTTTAACTTATAAATTAGGCACAGTTAGGAATGAATGATAATAAAAACAGAACAATTATAACAATATACTGTAATAAAATTTATTTTAAAAAATCATTTCTGAGCTGGGCACAGTGGCACATGCCTGTAATCTCAGCAACTTGGGCGGGGGGTGGGGGGAGTGGCGCTGAGGCAGGAGGATCCCAAGGTCAAAGTCAGCCTCAGCAATTCAGCAAGGCCCTAAGCAACTTAGCAATATCTTGTCTCAAAATAAAATATAAAATGGGCTGGGATATGGCTTAGTGGTTAGGTGTCCCTGGGTTCAATCCCTGGTACTAAATAAATAAATAATCATTTCTGAAATCTTCCATTTAAGATTTTTGGACTGTGGTTGACATGAAGTCAAGGAAAGTGAAGAAGCATATAAGACAGGACTACTGTCCCCAGGGCACCCGGGGCTGCTGACCTCTCAAGTTTCAGGAGGACAAAGCAGGGGCAGGTGTTGGGTTCAGTAGGGAGGACGCTGGCCCTCTGCCCTTATCGGACAAACCCTTTCCCCACGTCTCGGTATAAACAAGGATTTGGAGACCCTCAGTACAACTTGGCTTCCCTGATTTAAACAAAACAAAACAAAAAATGGTACTGAAAATTGGCTTTCAAAAGCTATTTTTGGGCTGAAGCAGTGGCTCAGCAGTTATGGTTCTTGGGGCTCTTGCCTGGCATGCGTGAGGAATCGGATTCAAACCCCAGCACCACATACACAACAAAATGTCAGAGCAACAAAAGCCACGTGAAAAACTAAATAAAAGTGATTCTCTCAAGAACTATTTCTTTTTATTTTTTAAAGAGAGGACAGTGAGTGAGAGAGACAGACAGATGGATAGACAGAGAGAATCAATTTTTATTGACTTTTTCACATGGTTTTTGCTGCTCTGGCACTTAGCTGTGTACGTGGGTGCTGGGGTTTGAACCCATGTACCTGCATATGCTAGGCAAGTGCCGTAACTGCTGAGCCACCGCTCCAGCCCCAAGAACTATTTTCTTAAAAACAGGGGTAGACAAAAAGGCCCACCAATTTCTGTTGTGCCCTTAACCACAGCTCCATTTGGGGGTCAGGGTTGGGGAGCTCATCCCAGCACCCTGAGAAAGCCGGCTGGGGCCCAGCTCTGCCTGGGTTGCCGACCCCTAATCCCCCTCCAGTGGAATGCGCTCCTGGAGGGAGGCTACAGTTTGTGGGTGGGTGAGCTGTAGAAAGCCCCTTTAAAAAGCCCCACGTTCAGGCAGGCTATGGCCCTGCTGTTTGACGGTTCTTGATGGATGAGCTCCGACCCTCCTGTTGAGCCTCATGTGTCCCCTCCCCACGTGCCCCCCTCACTCTGTGAGGTCTGGCTTGTGCAAGGAAGCCTGTCAGTGTCAGGACACGTTGGCCCCATGGCCTGCAGCGGGAAGGAGGCCTCTGAGGGATGCCTGCTGTCTAGCCCTCTCCTCAGAGGGCTCCTCTCGCCCCACGCCTCGGGGTCCTGGGAGCTTCCCCTTCAAAGCTGCAAAATTATCACCATCAGTGCAGCTTCTCTCCTGGAGGCCTAAGGGGAGGGTCAGGGAGGAGGAGGCCCTGACTCCCCGCTGGGAAGACCTGGGCCCAGGATGGCTTATCTGGGGTCAAGTGTGTGTGAGGGAATGAACAGGCAAGTTTGATGGGTGCTGAATGGGGTTTTACCCAGGGGATGGGGGCTATTAGAATATCCCAGAGACTGTTGGGAATTGAGCAGTGGAAGAGACCATGTGGAAGCCCAACCCAGCCCGCAGCAGGGAGAACCAAGTGAGATTCCTCCTCTCAGCTTCTGCACACCCTGACTGCTATGGTCTCATCGTGAAGCCTCAATCACCTTCAACAGGAGGCCTGCCTTGATGGCCCTCATACCCCAGCCAGAGACCCTTTGGAATCCCAGGGACCTCAGAGGAGCCCACGTAGAGGGGTAATGAATGCCAGAAAACCAGAGATCCAATTCGTGCTTAAGAAGCTGAAGATATAGCTGGACCAACACCGTCCAACAGAAACACATCATGATCTGCAGATGTGAGCTACGTATTTAGTTTAAATTTTCTAGAAGTCATACAAAAAAGGAAAAGAAAGAGCTAAGGATGTAGCTCAGTGATAGAGCACATGCTTAGCAGGCACAAGGCCTCGAGTTCAATCTCCAGTACAGAAAGACAGAGGGAAAGAAAATTAATTTTAGTAGCATGTTAATAAATAAGTAATATGTTTTCTTTAACCCAATACTCTCAAAATATGATTGTTTTAACATGAGTTAATATAGAAAAGTGCTATTTTAACATTTTTTTTGTTCTGTCTTTGAAAGCCAGGGTATTTCGTACACATACAGCTCTTCTCCACCCGCACCAGCCACACTTCAGATGCCCGGTAGCCACACGTGGCTAATGGCTAGTGTATTGGATGGTGCAGGTCTAGACAGTGAGGCTTCATTTCAAGGGGACACAAAACCACATGGGATGCAGCAAGGTACAATGGGTTTGGGAGGTGCTGGGGAAGGGGTTGGCGATTCCTTCTTAGAGAATTTTCAATCTGCGTTGGACTTCTGTTTCTAGCAGATTGAAGGCAATTCGGAGGAGGGGAAGTTTCCCCAGCTCTGGCCCCAGACCTGAAGTTCTGGAATCCCTCTGTCTACAAGGCCAGTTGCCACCTGTCCCTGAGAGGCAGTGTGAGGTAGGTAGGTGAGCACAGGACTGCAGTTAGGACATGTAGGTTCCAGTTGGGTTTGATATCTGTGATGTGGGCCAGGCTCTCTGGGCCTCAGTTTTCCTGTGGGCCAATGAGCAGGCTGATGGGGGATTTGCAGTTAACTGGCTGACAAGGGCACAGAAGAAAATTACTCCATACCCTGACTCCCATTCTGCTCCTAAAATCCTGAGAACCCATGGAATGGTGGTGGTGAATGGGGACAATTCAGGGGCTCAAGTGCACTCAGGGAAAGCCAAGTGGGGGCTATAGAAGAGAGGATTTCCAGGTTGGCACTCTCTGGCAGGACCCACACAGCTGTCACCTTCCAAAAATGATCTCCACTCCACACTGGCCTACCACACTGGAGTCAGTTCAGCACTACAATAGCCAGATCCTCAGAGTCCCATCGTTCAAGTGACTCGAGTTCTGGGATGAGACATCCATTCCTGACACAGGAATGGACTGAGTTCCGAGGATGTCCCTTAGCCCACTGCCTCTCCAGCCTGGATTATTTGAGCAGATTCATTGAAAAATGCAAGCAGAACTTTATCTTCAGGAGCCTTATGATCTAACCTGGAGGCTGATGAAACACAATCCACATACCCACAGGGTGAGGGCTGGGGCTCCCAAGTTGCTAAAGCCAAGAGGGCGGGAAGTCTGCTATGAGCTAGATGGTCAGGAAGGCTGCTGGGACCTGATTCAGCTTGGAAGAGGAGGCAGATCATTTCAGGAGCCAGCCAGAGTCCACAGGTGTGAGGACACACTGCGTATTACACACTCCAAGTAGGATCCGGGACTTGACCCATGGTCTGATGGGGCAAGGAAGTAGAGACTTTGCATTTGGGAGGGCAAGTGACCCAGTCCATGGACAATGGGCTGCAAGGCAAGGGAGCAGAAGCAGGCAGCCACTGAGGAGTCCCAAGCAGGAGACTGGCATGCGTAGGGGAGCATTTGAGGCAGATGAGTTTGAAAGGAAGTGCATGAAGGGGCAGAAACTGAAGGAAAAAAAAAAAACAGTCAGGAGCTTCTGGAACCATGACTATGACAATAACTAGCACTCAAATCAGGTGTACTCCCCCTCTCATTTAATCCTCCCTCAACTCAGTGAAACACGTAGAGTGGGTATTATTTCTTTTTTCTTTTCTTTTTTTTTTTTTAAGAGAGAGTGACAGTAAGAGAGAGAGAGAGAGAGAGAAATAATCCTTATTTTAATCTTTCATGTGGCCTTCATTTTTATGAGACTTTGTTGTGTACATGGTGCTGGGGTCCAAACTCTCATACTCTTGTGCATGCCAGACAATGTGCCGTAACTGCTGAGCCACCGCTCCAGCCTCCTATTTCTTTTTTGTTTTTTTTTTTAAATAGAGCAAGGTACAGTGAGTGAGCGAGAGAGAATCAATTTGATTTAGTTTTCATGTGGCTTTCCTTGCTCTGAGACTTCGTTTGTATGCGGTGCTGGGGTTCAAACCTCGTCCTGGCGCATGCCAGGCAAACACTGTAATGGCTGAGCTGCTGCTCCAGCCCCAAGAGTGGGTATTATTGTCCCCATCTTACAGGTAAAGAAACTGAAGTTCGGGGCTGGAGCGGTGGCTCAGCGGTTTCAGCGCTTGCCTGGCAAGCACGAGGACCCGGGTTCAAACTCCAGCACCACATACACAACTAAGTGTTGGAGCAACTAAGGCCATGTGAAAAACTAAATAAAGTTGTTTCTCTCTTTCTCTGTCTCTCTCACTGTCCCTCTCTCTTTAAAAAATTTAAAAAAAAAGAAACTGAAGTTCTAAAGAATTAGTTGACTTGTCCAAAGGGACCAAGTTGGAGAACGAAACATGGGTTCTGTGTTTCAGCATCCTGAACTCTCTCTACTGTGTGTTAATGGTCCAGGAAAATGAGGACCTGAAAGGAAGAGACAGGAGTGATGAATGTTGGCTCCCTGAAGGGGAAGTATGTTCAGAGCCGAGTCGAGCTGACTGGCTCTAAGCCCCACAAGAGGCTTTCACACTCTAGCACTGCTCTGCCAGGCCAGGAGGCAGGGAGGCCTGAGTTCCAAACTCAGCCAGTCACTCACCTGCTCGGGAACTTTGGACACTGTGCTCCACCCCCCTGAGCCTCAGTTTTTCCATCTATTAATTAAGATACCTACACACAAGGGGCTTGCGAGGAATAAATGAGATCATTATTTTTAAGAGCTCAGACATATTTCTCTGTTAGCCTCTCAAGTCTAATCTAAGCCAACCCATTGACTAGGAGATTAGTCTTCCTCTACAACTCCAGCCTCATGCCACCTCTGCCTCCTCAGACCTCCTCTTCTTCCAAGAATGTCACATGCATGGCCTGCTCCAGGTGGCCCGAAGAACAGGGACTCTTAAAGCCTTTCTGCAGTCTGGGGAGGACACTCTAGAAACGGTGCTGAGCCTCATGAATGCCTAATGACATGGGAATCATTTAGGAAGAGAAGAAGCCAGACCTTTGCCCTGGCCCTGCTCATAGGTGATGGGGTTAATCGGGAATTCTCTTTCCCTTGCTTAGGGCTGCTGGTAGGGGTCCAGCTCCCCAATGACCTGAGGACACATTAGTCAGTGATAAGTGCAGCTTTCCAGCCCTTTTTATGCTGTTTACAATACACAGGCTTTCCTTAGACAAAACCCTCCTCCCCCTGCCTCGCTCCGGGCTGTTACAGCTACATGAGACAATTTGCTGATGGACTTTCCGTGGAGGGCAGCTTTCTTGGAGACCCCTTCCCACCACCCCAGCACCTGGGGCAACATCCCCTCCACCTGGTGGGTCCTGGAAGGGCCACAGGATACTGTGTTTCTCAGCTCCTTGTAACCTCTGCTTTCTGTCTGCTTAGCTTTAATCTAATGGTGGAGGCCGAACCCTGAGATGGCCAGCAATGTTTCTCAGGCTTTGTTGGGGGATGACTAAGTCTGTTGTTGCTGTCCAAAGCAGAAGCAATCCAGAGGTGTCCTATTTATCTGTGACAAGGCCCTCTTCGGGTCTAAAAGGCAGGATGACAGAACAGCTCCCTGGAGGGTGGTATGTGACCTCAGCCTCGTCCCTGTTCCCCTCTACCACTAACCAGTTTGGTCAGTTTAGGCAAACAAGTCAATTTCTCTGCAGTTGAGTGTCCCTGTCTAGGCACCTGGGATGGTGATGCCAGTCCTGTCTCCCACCTCTCTGTGAGCACAGAGAGGGAAGCTCTGCGAAAGTCTTTAAAGAGGAGGTGTCCCAGGGGCTGAGGATGTGGCTCACCAGTACAGTGTTTGCCTAACATGCGTGAGGACCTGGGTTATGATCCCTCCGCCCCCCCCACACACACACAAAAGGAGGCATTTCACTGAACACTTTGCACTGATTTCAAGTGATGCTTCTTTAAGCAAGAATGGCTCCACTGCTGTGGGCAGTTTTTAATCACCTAAAAGTCAACTTTCAAATAATTCTGGGTTCCAGGAATGCCAAGCAGGGAGAGCACCTAGGAGAGTGAATTTATTCTTAAGAACCCGGAGAGACATTTCTATCAGTCTCTCAAGTATAAACTAAGGCCACCCATTGGCCAGGAGACCACCCTCCTCTGCCCCCAGCCTCATGCCACCTCTGCCTCCCTCTGACCTCCTCTTGTTCCAAGAATGTCACAGATATTTAGAAAGCACCTACCCCACACCAGGCCCTGAGCTATGTGGGAATGAAAGACACATTTCCTGCCCATTGGATAGGGGAGAGTTGGGACACATGTAATGAGTGCCAGGTACAAGGGCAGACGGAGAGGGGTTTCAACCCAGAATGGGTGTTGAAGGCAGTCCCCAAGGGAGGAGTTGAGACTTGAAGAGTGGAGACTTGAAGAAAGAATGGGAACTGGACAGGCCTGAGCACAGGGAAGGGTGTCTGAAGCACAGGGAACAGCATGTGCAAAAGCCAGAAGACACAAAGCCCCTAGTGAGTGTGCTGCAATCACTCCAGTTAGCATGGAGGAAATGACCAGGAGCGAGGCCAGTAGGTGGGCTTGGTCTGCCAACGTGAGGAGGTGTCACTGTGCTCTGGAGGCACTAGGGAGCTAAGGGCTTGCCACGTATGGAGACATCTAACCGTGTTTTAGTACTGGGGAACGCTGAAGAAGATTCGCCCAAAGCAGAGGGAATGCTGAGGAATGATGGGGGCTTCTCCACCAGCTCCGCGGTTCAATAGGGGACATCAGACGTATTTGCAGTGGGTGCTGATTGTGCAAGGTGGTGTGTGTGCACTGGCACAGGTGAGACTCACTCGGGGCCAATGACTCAGGAGAAAAGAGGATCATTCTGTTTTCTGTATTGTTCAAGCAAGGCACAAGTCCAGCTCAGATTTCAAGGGAATGGAGCTAGACTCAGTCTCTCAATGGGAGCAGTAGAAATGAATATGAAACCATCTTTATCCTATAACACAATTTTCCCCGAGACCTAGGCATGCAAGGTCCCTGGCCCACATCCCAGGCCCTGTCCTTACGGACTTCATTCTTCGGAGTGTTAGTCTTGAAATGTTCCAAGGGCCCCTTCAGTGGCTGGGATCATGCCCGTCTTTTTCTCTTCAGGGTACTCTTGGACCTGCCACACCATCTATGGGGTTGACCAGATGCCTTGGAGACCTTTAGGGCTCTTGCTCATGATGTTTTCCAGGGCAAGCTGACAAGCAGATTGCTTTTGCTGGACAACAAAGTTTCTTTTGTGGCACTGCACAATGTTAGCCATTAGAATAGTACTGACTTGCTAAATTTGGATGATTCCTATTCACCCTGGATACAGGAGTTCAGGACTCTAGCCTGCTACCAGTCTAACATCAACTTTTGGGATTCAGCCATCTGCCTGGGTCAATGTCATGGCTCTCACCAGCCTGTTATGTCCACAGTGCTGCCTCTGGTCTACAGTATGCCACAATAGTAGAGTGGCAGCAGCCTTTACCCTGTGCGGAGCCCCCACCTCCAGGGGGTTCACCCTGCCCCCTCTACAGGGGTTGCAACCATGTGTCTGACAGTCTTCCATAGACTGCCATGTCTTTTCCCCCATTTGTATTGCCAATTGGCTTTTAAAATCAATGTCCTCTCTTCCCTCTGATCAGGGTAGTGACCTCATGAGCTAGTGGGTTAGTCTTAAGCTGTGCCAGGTGAAACCAAATGTCTTTGCATGCATGGGACTTCTTGCTCCACCCATGTACCCTAGCCTGTCCCCACTACCGCTGCCAACTGATTTCAGTGTGCAGAAGTCAGGAGTGCAGTCAACGGTGAAAAAGATCACACTCTAGGAATACAGTCATTAAGACCTAAAGAATTCAAGAGACGACATTAGTTGGATGATACACTGCTGTACACTTATACTACAAAATTTTGAACAGTGAATTTTTATTCACATTTTCCTTCATACGCTGGGCAAAACTAACCATTAGTGTCATCACTGATGCAGCATGATTACAAACACTGAGTCACTAGAAGCTGGTATTCATGGGCAGAACGAAGGATGATAAAACATCATGAACAACAACGTAACCAGCACTAAATAAATGGCAGGAGGAACTGGAGGGCCAAGAAGAGCGACAGTAACCATACAGACAGGTTCTGTAGAGCCATGGTGCTATGAATAATAATAGCATTGTTCCATTTTTCCTGTGGCAGCCAGAACTCAGCCAGAAACAGCATGTTTGACAATAAAGGATGAGAAGAGAGTTCCTGGACCCAAATAGGGAGCAAGGGTGCATGAATATTTTTAAGGGATCTTCACTCGTGCTTATGGGACAATAAGCAAATACAGAAATACCTCTCCTCTGTCACGTATTCTCAGTCTTCATTGATAAGTCACCGTTCCTTTATGAGTCCATGAATTTTGTAATGAAGTTGTAAATCAAATTGCTTATATGTAGCAAGGCTAAACATCTTGCAAGACCCTGTTTCAAAATAAAAATAAAAAGGGCTGGTGATGTGGCTCTGTGGTTGGGTGCCCTTGGGTTCAATCCCTGCTACCAGCAACCACAACAAAAAGATTGCTTATATATGTACAGGATCTACAAAAATATTTGCTTGGGGTTCTGCAAACCCTAACAGTCCTGCCAAGATAAACAGATAGACAGACAGATACACACACACACACACACACACACACACACACACTTCCCATAGAATCCTTTACCAATGAAGTACTAACAAAATAGCGCTTTATCCAATCTCCCTCCTCCTGAACCATGATACCCATTGGACTGCAGCTGGAGTGACTGGCCTAAAATGCAAACTTCTCAAGTGGCTCTCAAGGTTGAAATCCTTCAAAGGGGGCTGGAGCTGTGGTTTGATGGTAACAGCGCTTGCCTGGCATGCACAAGTACACAGGTTCAAACCCCAGCACCCACATGCACAACTAAGTGTCAGAGCAATGAAAGCCATGAGAAAAACTCAATAAAATTTTAATCTCTCTCTCTCTCTCCCAGTCCTTCTATCTCTCTCTCTCTTTTTTTTAAAGAAAGAAATCCTTCAAAGGCTCCCCACCACCTACAAAATGAAGTCCAAGTTCCTTAGACTAACTTGATCACAGTCTATCTCTCTGGTCTCATCCTTTGCCATCTTGTGCACTATGTTTTAGTAATATCACACTATCTATAGTTTCTCTCTGCACCATGATCTTCCCACTGGGTTTATTTTTTAAGACTCTTCTTTGAAACCCTCCTGAATCCCCAAGCTAGGCTAAGTGTCCCTTCTCTAACACCCCATACTTCCCAATTACCCCTACACCACACTCATCACAAAGCATTCTGTTTAGAAATTTCCCTTCCAGTACATTAAAGAACTTTTGAAGAAAGATTGCATCTCACTCATCTTTGTGATCCAGACTTGCATTAAGCCTGAACACATAGTGTGAGCTCAATGAATACATACGATGATTTCTGAAAAGAGATCACTAGACTAAGCCAGGTGGGCTCTGATGAGCCTCAAACAAAGTTCTAGGAGAATGAAGGAGAGATTGGAGGGCAAGTCAGCAGGGAGAATGTCAGCAGTTGTCCCAGTAGTTCAGCCATAAAAGAAAAATAAGAAAGAAGAGAGTAAAGTGCAAGATGGAGGGATGGAATTTTCTTCTATTTGGAGGGTGGTATAAATACAAGTGAAAGCCTAAGAAGTTGAGAGGCAGAGGGGAGTTCTTCTTTTCTTCAATTTCCTTATCTGCCTTACTCACCTGACAGGGATGCTGTGGGGTCCAAAGGAAAATAAGATATGGGCATAAAAATTCTTTGAGAGCTGGGTGCAGTGATGCATGCTTGTAATTTCAGCTATTTATGAGGCTGAGGCAGGAGGATGGCATGTTAAGGCCAGTGCTGGCAATTAGCAAGACCCTGTGTTTATACTGGAGCAGTGGCTCAGTGGTTATGGCCCTTGCCTGGCATGCGGGAGTACATGGATTCAAACCCCAGTACCCACGTACACAATCAAGTGTCAGAGCAACGAAAGCCACGTGAAAAACTAAATAAAAATTGATTCTCTCTGTCTCTCTCTCTCACTGCCCTTCTCTCCTTAAAAAAAAGAAAAAAGCAGGGGGCTGTGGATGTAGTTCAGTGGTAGAGTGTATGCCTTCCATGCCAGAGTCCCTGGGTTCAATCTCCAGTACTAAAAGAAAAAAGTAAAATCTTTGAGAAATTTAAAAGCTTCAATTTAACCTCTAATGGCTTCCAAACATCTATAGAATAACAATATACACATGAGCCTTACATTTGAGAACCCCCATGGTCTGGCTCTAAACTTCCAATAGTATTACTACCCCAAGCTCGTTGAGCCCAGTCAAGGGAGGTCCAAATCATTTCCTTGCTTGCTTTTGCTCAAGCTATATTTCCTCAGCCTCAAATGCCCTCACATCTCTAAGAAGCTAATACAAGAAACAGTGGTTAGTATTTGCAAGACACTGTTAAAACTCTATTGCTTCCGGAAGGCCCTATTCATGTGGTATTTAGCCCATGATCCATGAACTGTTCTTACTCTTCCCCAGGGAAATGGTCCTTGTATCAATGGTAGCATATATTCTACTTGATAACTGAGCCAGAGGGTATGCTTAGCCCTCTCAAGGGATTATGAGACACCGTTTTGTGGATTGTTTTGTGTTCCTATCCCCAATATATATGCCTGGTACATAGTAGATGCTCAGTAAATATAAGTGGATAAATTGTTAGGTCAAGAAAATACATGGGTGGACAAGTCTCTTGAGATACAAAACTGGGAGGGATCCAGGATACAGGAAAACAGAAACATCAACTTGTCAAAGGAAGAGGAACATCTCCTCCCTTGGGAGTGACTGCAGATAAAGCCTGGGAGGATGGAAATGCCATGGATCTCCGTGGAGACAGAAGTGTCCAAGGCTTTCCAAGTCTCAACTCAAATGCCACTCCCTTAAGTCTCCTGACCCTCCCATCGAAGACAACCCCAGCTCACCTAATTCTCTTTAGATTTCTTTGGATTTTCTACCTTTTAGAATGTTTACTTTATACATATCTTATCTTCTTTCACCTCTTGGAGGGCCAGAGGAACTCGGTTTTCCCCACATCACCCACGACACAAGATTACCACCCATTCAACGAGGGTTTATTGGATAGATAAATGGGAAGGGGAGGAGGGAGATGGATGTGCAAGAGAGCGGGGACGAATGCACCAGGGAAGCCCGTGAACATCCGCAATTACAAGGTTGGATGAGAAACCGACCAGGAATCTGCAGCCAAGAGCTGAGTCTGCCCTGCTCTGTCTGAGGACCTCACTACAGTACCCCGCGACTGTCCTTTCCAATTCCTGACTCAATCCCGAAGCTGGACTTAGGCCCGGCCCTGCAGCCCCGGGTCCCCCATGAGAGGCCGAGCCTCCAGCGACACGTGTCTGTCCTCCCTTGGGGCTTCTCGTTCCCCTCCGAACTCACAAGCTCAGCCAGTAAGGCGCTCTCGCGGGCGCCCTAGCCAGCGGGAGAGGGCGGGTCCTGCCACCGGAAGTCGGAAACCGGAAGCCGGAAGCGGCACTGTGAGGACGTGTTCCGAGGGACCCGGAGCCCGGGGCGGCGGGGCCGGCGGGGCCGGCGACATGGAGCCGCTGTACCAACAAACGCACAAGTGAGGGCAGCGTCGGGGAGCGGGCGGAGGCCGGGCCGGGCGACGCCAGCCCCCGGGGCTGGGGTCTCAGGCGTCTCCAGTGTACAGGCCGAGCCCTTCCGTCGGGGACCGCTCGGAAGTTTTCAACCCCTGGCGCGCTGCCCGCTCAGCCTGGGGCTCCCGAGACGTTGGGCCGCCTGGCCGCTGGGGTCTGCAAGCCGTGACTGCCTGGGGAGACTGGGCGAAGGGGTGGTGGCACTTTGCAAGGTGTAGTACCCTGCCCAGCACCTGAGAGCTCGGTGCTGCGGGTAGGTAGAGCTCGTGGCAGACGCGGCTCCTTGCCCCTAGGAGCTCGCTGTGTAGGCGGAGAGTCCAGGGACTGCACTCCTTTTGTATCTACGAAAGGCCATGTTTTTCTACTACAAAGACATTGTCACACGGGTAGCATTCAGTTATTGTCAGTCATATCTGATTATAGGTTACCTTTAAGGAAGTAGAATTTTGGCTTAGCTTCTCATAACTAAAATTCCTTGATGTGCCCTTTACTCATATTGTCCTGCGTTTTCGGAACTTGCTGAGTTATGTAGCTGGGTATGGTGATGTGGGACCATACCTATCCTATTTTTTTTAATTTAGTTTTTATTGTGGTAAAATATACATAACAAAATTCACCATGTTAACCACTTTTAAGCGTATGATTCAGAATTCACAGAACTTTTTCATCAACCCAAACAGAAACCAAGTACTTTCTAAATGGTAACTCCCTATTCTTCTTGTGTCCAGAGCCTGAGATAACTTTGGTTCTACTTTCTGTCTCTGAATTTACCTATTCTAAATATCTCACGTAAGAGAAATCATACAATTTTTTCCCTCTTTTTGTCTGGCTTATTTCTGCTAGCATGTTTTCAAGGTTCAGTATTGGAGCATGCATCAGATTTTCATTCCTTTTTATGACTGAATAATATTCCATTCACTATGTTATAGATCACCTTTTATTATCCATTCATTCATTGATGGATACTTGTGTTAGTACCACCTTTTGGCTATTGAGAATGATGCTATTATGAATGTTAGTTTAAATTATTTTTGAGGCATGTACCCATCCTATTTAAGGACTTTCAGATTTATGCTGTCATTTTGATGTAAGGGAAACACTTAAAGTCACACTTCCCAGGCCTGGAAATTGAAGTAAAATTCACTAGGATGTCAACCTCCCTAAGAATTCACAACCAGCTTTGGACCATTAGGAATAAGAGGCTGATGATTCTCTTACTCTTCTTTTTTGCTTTTCACTGTACTGGGAATTGAACTCAGGGACATTTTTATCAACTGAGCCATTCAGTCCCTTTTATTTTTTTATTTTGAGACAAGGTCTCACTAAGTTACCCAGAATGGCCTCAGCTTCCCAAGTAGTTGAGATTACAGGAGTACACCACCATGCCTGGCTACTCTTTCATTTTCTAAAATTCTGGGTTTCTTGCTTTTTATTTTGGCAGTGAAATGTTTGATTTGGGTAGATAGAAATGCAGAAGCTATTTTGTAATGGCAGAATTTGCATTCACACTTGGAGAGCCCTATTCTTACATTAAAAAAATTGTAGGAAGGAACTTTTAAAAATTAGGCTGTGAGTCATTTAGAAAAGAAATAAAAGAGCTGGGCCGAGTGGGTACAGTCCTGTAATCCCAGCAACTAGGGCAGCTGAGGCAGGAGGATTGCAGGTTCTAGGCCAGGATGTAACTCAATGGTAAAGCTCCCCTTGGTTGAATCCCCAGCACCAAAAAAAAAAAAAAAAAAAAAAGAAAGAAAGAAAGAAAAGAAAGGAATGAAACAATTATGCTCATGTTACTAAGAAAGGGCAGATCTTTTACAGTAGCAAGGTTCAGTGGGATTAACAGTACCTTGAAGTTAATCTCTTAGTTGCTGAACTGACACAACAGTAACTGAACATATTAATTTTACTGGAACTTTGAACCCAATTTGTGATTTATCTTTTGCCATGGCCATGAAAGTACATTAGAATTAAATCAGCACTTTATATATCTTGAAAACTCCTGAACTACCTGAACAATGAATGAATGGGAAAAAGAGATTAAAAAAAAAAATTAAAAGGGCTGAGGCTGGAGGGGTGGCTCAGCAGTAGAGTACTTGCCTGACATTCAGGAGGACCCAGGTTTGATCCCCAGCACCACATACACAACTAAGTGGAGGAAAAACACAAAATCTGATTAAAAAAAATAAAAATTAATTCTCTCTTTTACTCTCTCTTTAAAGAAATAAGTATTTTATGCTTAGATAATATTTCATTCAGATGAAATTTACATAGGGAAGCTAACGGCCTGGCTTCTATCTTTGAGTTCCCACTGGTTGTAACGGTGCCCATGTTTGTCCCCTGTGTAGTCCATGATCGTCCTCCTGTCCTGGACTTTAGAGATTCTGATTCAGTAGGTCTAAGGCACAAGAAGCTCTGATTGATAAGCTTTCCAGGTGATTTTGATGAGCAGTTGGGTTTAAGATTTATTATGTGTATCTCAAGATCAGTTTTTTCCTTTTCAATTTTGTATTCTTGTGAGGTAAAAGCTAAATGTGGGAACATGGTTGTTGAGTTAAAAATGACTAGGTGGTTCCCACTACTTTTTTTTTTTTTTTGAGAGAGGAGAAGAGATAAAAAGAATCAATTTTATTTATTTTTTCATCTGGCCTTTGTTTCTCTGACACTTGGTTGTGAATGTGGTGCTGGGGTTTGAACTTGGGTCCTCGTGCATGCCAGGAAAGTGCTCCAACTGCTGAGCCATCCCTCCAACCCCCCCACTACTTTTAAGTAAAAACAGCACACTCATACAAGGCTGTGTGTGTAGCATTTTCATGTTGCATTGGGTTCTATAATCCTTTAAATAATCTTTACTATTAGTGTCCCTATTTTTACAGTTGCAGCTGAGACGGTAAGGAGTTCAATGACTTGCTTAGTGCCCCTGAGTACATAGTGGAGCTAGACCTGCAACCCAGTCCCTTTAACTCCCAAACCCTGTTTCTTGCTCATGCTGGTGAGAAGCAGCATGCATGCAAACTGGCTATGTGTGGTAGGGATGCGTGGGTAGTTTTGTGAACTTTTAAAGATTGGTTTCATTCAAAGCTCTTCCTACATCTTTGGTAAACCTTTTTATTTTTTTTTTTTAAGCAGCAGCAGTGCCCCTTGCTTACTTCCTACTAGGTCTTGGTTATATTGTTACCAAGTCCAAGTGGACCCTATGCTGGACAGAGCTAAAACTTTTTTCTCATTTCCACACTCTCAGGTCATCTTACGTATCAGTGTTCCTTATCAGCCGTGAGTGTGTTGTCTAGATTTTCCACTTAGCATGTAGGTAGTTCCCAGCACGTCTGTCGTGCTTATATTGTTTGCTTTTGTTCCTTCTAAGCATAGAGTGTGGAGATTAGAGTCTTAGGCTATATCTTCTCCAATTCACTCAAAGCAAATAGAAACTCTGAAGGGAGGAGTCAATAATATTTTTCTGCTATTTCTTTAAGTTTATTCTTTTTAACTTACAAAACAAAAGCTAGTAAAGGTATATTTTTGAGGTATTATTATCATCTCTTCTGTTGTCCTGTGGAACCTAAGGCCTGAAGGGGATTGGCAAGATATTCTACTCCAACTCCGGCTTTGGTCTAGAAGACCTTTGTAAGACAATCTGTGTAACCTGGGTTTAAATATGAAGCTACCCTTTTTTCCTTTTTCTTATAGGGACAGTTCATAAGTGTTCTTGGTTTTTTTATTGTTTTTGTTTGTTTGTTTTTCTCCTATGTCAAGCAGAAATCTATCATCTTGAGACATGTACCTTTGGTTCTGGGTCTCCCTAAAGAAGCAGTGGCAGGGAACAAGCCTATTTCACCTCCTGTATATCAAGTGTAAATATTTGAAGAACACCAGCTACCCCATTTTAGTGGGTTTTATCTTTCTTTACCCAGAGACTTGGTATCATGAGCTCTTTGGACCATTCCTTTGATGTCTAAACTCTTCCCTAGTCATCCTATTCATTGGGGAAAACCTTTAACAGACAGTTCCTTTAGTAGGTGCCTCCCAGAATTGAATTCCAGTCTATATTTGTACATTTGCCTTTTTAAAAAATATTAAAAGCAAAATATTTTTCTTCCCTGACACATTTTCATCATACTGTTTTAGCCTTAATGAAAATTGTCAGTATTTGTTTTGTCATACAACATCCTAACCACTAGATATAGCATAGTCATATGTGAACTTTATAATCATAAGTTGATTTTAAAAAAATGAATAAAAAGGTCAAAGGCAGCCCTGTGATGAGCACTAGAAATCTTCCCTAGTTATAAGCCAGGCACATTGGCACATGCCTATAATCCCAGCAACTTGGGAGGCTGAGGCAGGAGGATAGCAAGTTCAAAATCAGCCTCAGCAACTTAGGCCCTAAGCAACTTAGCGAGACTACGTCTCAAAATAAAATATAAAAAAAGAAATCTTTCGTAGTATTTCTTGAGTATCATCAAGCCATATTTATCATAAGATATTAGAAATTACTGTTGCCTCTTAAAATCAACCTAAATTTACAAAGGCCTACTCAGTGCATCCCTCCTTTCTCACTACATATCCATGGTTTCATTTCTTAATTGCCCATGGACCATTGTGATGGTATTCACTCACTGTGTGAGTGAATGAGTAAATGATCCTCATTAACGATCGACTCTTAACATCTGGGAAAACTGTATTATGTATATTTTATTTATGAAGCATTTCAAACATAAAAACCGAATGATGTAACCTGCGTGTTGGGCTCATACACATCCTTCACATTGTTGATTTAGAGGCGGAAGTTAAGTTAAGCTTCTGTATCTGCTCTTGTTCCTCAGCCCTAGAGATGCCACCCTCTTGTCCATTATTTTATTCTTCCTGTGTTTGTGTCCACAAGCAATGTGTACTACTATTTGATGTATTTTTTAATTTACCAGAAAAGATGCTGATATATTGGGGTTTTTTCATTTAATATTATCTTAAAGACTTATTGTCCATGTTAATACCCATAGATCTAACTTTTATTTAAATTGCTGTATAGTTTAATTATAGTCTTTTATCTGAAACCCTTAAGAACAAACCGTTTTGGTATTTTAAGTTTCCTTTAGCTTTTAGGAAAAAAATGTGGTACGTGTACCCAATGTTATATAACATCCCAAACATCAGGGCACCTCAGGATACCTGAAGAACTGCAGTAAAAATTCACACTTTGTGGAATAAACAAAGACCATAGATCCCTGTCTGGTCATTTTTCAGCACTGAATTTGCCGCAGACTTTATACAAAGTTCGGTTTTTCAGAACATTTTGGATTTTGGAACTTTGGATGGTGGGTTATGGGCCTGAATGAACACCTCTGTTGTGTGTTCCTCCTCAGTGTCTGCCAGGATCTCTCTAGGACATCTTGCTGGAAGTGGAATGCTGGGTCGTACAGTGGACATTGTTGATTCTGCTTGAGAGTGTTGGAAAGCTATTGAAATGTTTTACCAGTTTGTAATCCTAGTGGTGTGTGGGAGTCCCACCCACACCCCTGTCATCGCATGCTCTCACACTCCAGATGCTTGTCAGGCTCAGGGGAGCCTTGGTGATTTGTTTTCTTGAGCATCTCATCGTATAGTTATTGGCTATTTGGGTTTCCTTTTTTGTCATTTGCCCTTTGCCCATTTAATAAAATATCTTCAAAAATAGGTTTTTCCTGTTGATTTGGAGCAGTTCTTTATTCTGGGCATCTGTCCTTCGTTTTCTGCTGCAGCTGTCTTCCAGTCTGCCATTTTTTTTTTGGTTCAGCATCATCTTACATAATGAAGGCATTCGTTGGTTCACATTCATACAGCCTATGTATTGACAGAGTTGCTTAAACCCATCCCTTGTCCAGGATCTCCCTGATCTCGTGACTCTTCTGTAGTTTCCCTCAAGTTACAGATATAAATGAACATATACATGTTTTTAAACATTGAAATTACTAGATACACCTGCCTGAGTTCATTTGGGGTTCTCGTGGGAGCCAAATGTACTCTACCATATTGAACACGCCCCCTGTCCCCTCCCTTCCTCCTCCCTTCTCTCCTTCATAGCTATCTATGGTCCCCACATCTTATGAGTTACTTCAGCTTTGGTGGGTCTTTTAAATAAACTTGACTTTCATCCTTTCTTAGGTTTTACTCTAGCTTCCACATGTGAGAGAAAACATTCAACCCTTAAATCTCTGTTTGGCTTGTTTCATTCAGCATGATTTTTTCCATTTCCATCCATTTACCTGCAAAATCTATGCTATTGTTTTTTTCTAATAGCAGGGTAGAACTTCATTGTGTCTATATATATGTACCACAGTTTCTCAATCCATTCATCCAGCGAGGGGCACCTAAGTTGTTTCCATAATTTCACTATTGTAAATTGAGCTACTATAAACATTGATGTGGCTGTATCTCTGTAATAAGCTGATTCTAGCTCTCCTGGGAAGATACTCAGGAGTAGGATAGCTGGGTCGAATGGTGGGTCCATCGCTAATTGTTTGAGGAGTCTCCACACTGCTCCCCAGAGTGGCTGCACCAGTTTATAGTCCCACCAACAGCGTGTTAGTGTTCCTTTCTCCACACAGCCCCTCCAGCATCTATTATTGTTTGTATTCTTCATTTTTGCCATTCTGACTGGAGTGAGGTAGAATCTCAGTGCAGATTTGATTTCAGTCTGCCATCTTTTAATATATGTGTGTTTTATGGTGCCTTTGGTGTAAAGAAGGGTTTTTTTGTTTATTTGTTTTGTTTTAATGTAGTCAAATTTATCAGTCCTTCCCTTTGTAGTAGTTTTTGGTTTTTGTCTTATATTTAAAAAATCCTTCTTTAGCCTGAGGGCCGTTTATGTCTATTCACATTTTCTTTAGAAAGTTCACAAGTCTTGATTTTTATATTAGATTTTAAGCCACCTTGAGTATGTTTGTATGTGTGTGTTTTGTGAAGTGTCTTTTTTCCCAGATTGAGCTGTGAGCATTTATTGTAGCCATTGTTTTCTAATTGATATATGTCATCAACTTCCTAAATACACGGGAGTTTTTTCTCTTGGGTCATGGTTAGAGTTTGTCCATCCTTGTGCATCTGTCCGTGTTGCTACCATATCTTAATTGTTATGGCTTTGAAATAACCTTTTTTTTTTTTTTTTTTTTAGAGAGAGGGAAAGAATGAGAGAGAAAGAGAGCATCAATTTTATTTTATTTTTTCACCTGGCCTTTGTTTCTCCAACACTTAGTTGTGTATGTGTGCTGGGGTTTGAACCTGAGTCCTTGCGCGGTAACTGCTGAGCCACGCTCCAGCCTGTGATAAGTCTTTTTTTTTTTTTTTTTATAAGAGAGAATCAATTTTTAGTTTCTCATGTGGCTTTCGTTGCTCTGACACCTAGTTGTGTATGTAGTGCTGGGGTTTGGACTCACGTACTCGCGCATGCTGGGCAAGCCTCATAACCACCAAGCCACCACTCCAGCCCTGTGATAAGTCTTAATAGCAGGTGGGATAAGTTACCCCTCCACATATGTCTTCAGAGTTGTTTTGTTTTTACACCTCCACCCCAGGTTTTTGTATTTTTATGTTGCTATTTCTACTGAGAATGCTGCCACCCTTCTGATTTGCTTTATTAAGGCACCGTTGAAAATTTACCTCTCTGCCTACATCCTGGCCTTCAGTAAAGTCCTGATTTGGCCGTCATTGCTACCATCCAGTCCTCCATAGCTCTTCCCTTGGTTGCCCTGATCCAGATGCTCCAGGTGGTGGTTACGTCAAGCTGCATGCCTACCCCAGCCCCCATACCTCCACTTCCCCCATTCAGAAACATCTTGCACTTACGTTACTGGAGCAACTGTCTGGTTGCAGGCTCTAGTAGTGATTGCTAGTTGCTTCTCAGGGCCTCAATCTTGCCTCGATCATTCTGAAAGTTCTTAGGTGGCCCAGCTTCTTCTGATGTTCTGTGTCATATTTAGAAACCACAAGAAAGCCCTGGAAAAAAATGAAGGCAAGGTGAAACCAAATTTGAGCTGCTGGCTGGCTGGCATTGGTCAATTTTGGGGTCACTGTTAGTGCTACTCACCATGAAGGATTAGTGACCTTTCTCTCCACACCTGGGGATGCTCTAAAATGGGGAGACTAAGCTCCAGGAGGTGGTTATTGAGATTAACCTAAGTCATATTCCAGGAACTGACGATGGGGGACCACTAGAAAGTGTTCTGAGGGTGACCTTGGCAAGTCCTGGAAAGCTTCCAGAGAGTGCTAAGGGGCCTGATATCTGGGATCATGTTGCATTTCCCAATCAGATGGCAGTCTCCTCCTATTGCCAGAGCAAGATGTTTACCAAGCAGGAGATCCTCCTGTCTTTCAGGCCTCCCTCTGAAAGGTTTCCTCCAGCTCATCCCTCATCCCTTCTTCTCTCTGACCATCCTCTCCTTCAAGCAGACACACAGCATGGCTTGTGTGCATGTTTGCATGTCATTTTCTTAATATCTTCCTTCACTAAATCATGTCTTCTTTCTTTAAAATGCTTCTCAGAACTGCCCTATCCACAAGTTTCTAGCCCAGCCCTTCTGGTTGCTTGCTTTTGCTTTATACCACTGTGCATAGCTCCTTGGCTTTCTGTTTGTTTACACTTAAGTGTGTTGGTTTTCTTGTAAATCTTCTCAGGGCTTTTTCATGTCTATCTGGCCTGTCATTCCTAATTACATTGTTTCTCAAGGACAAGGATTCTATCTCCCTTGCCCTTTGACTCTTGCTAGCACAGACAAGTGCTCAGCACATTGGGTCATAGAGCAGATTGTGGGATTGGTTAGATCTCAGTTGAGGTTTATCACTTGCTGTGTGACCTCGAACAAGTTACATAACCTTTCTGGATTTCAGTCATCTTATTTGTAAAATGAGGACAATGATAGTACTTTCCTCACAGGGTTATTGACTTAGCAATGTCTTGGATACAGTAAGCACTCACTAAATGCTGCCTATCAGTATTATTAGTATTAGTGTTTGAATATTAGTAACAATGCAAAAACATGTGGCGCAAAGTACCACATACAAACTTTACAGTTCAGCAGTGCTGTCAGTTTAAATCAGTTACATGTTGGTATCAGACAAATTGTCTTTCCTTGCTGAAGTGCTGTTGATTATTCCTGTCTCACTCATTTCCTCCCTCTTCCTTTGATAGGCAGGTCCACGAGATCCAGTCTCACATGGGACGCCTGGAGACCGCAGACAAGCAGTCTCTGCACTGTGAGTAATTAACTGTGGAGACCAGAGTCCTTTCTCCTGATGACACGGTGCTAATGGGCTGGGTTTCCTGACTGCGTTCTGCCTCAGGGCTTAATGATTCAGTGTGGAACGAGTTTTGTTGTTAGGGTGGACAGAAAAACCCTATGGCAAAGTCACTGATTTCCTTGATTGTGTGTTTGGAATCCCACAAGCCTTATCCCCCATTACCCCTCCACTCAACCTGACATGGTGCTGTGGGAATGGACGTTCTTTCCCCCATCTGTCTTAATCTAATTACCTAGTCCTTAGAGGAATGCACTCCATAAAAATTCAGAGATGTTTAACTGGAATTGGCCATTTCTTCTAAGCTGAGAACTCTGGCTTTTTAGGAGGATTATTCAGAAATGAATAGCAATATTAATTAGTTCAGTTCCCACACCGTGGTTTCTTTTGAGAAGCTTGCTGAGTTCTGTTATTTGGATTTTTCTGTTCCAAGAAAGGGCCGTTTTTCTGGGTCAGTGTGCAGATGCTTTTGCAGAAGCCCCTGTCCCCTCACTGCCTGGCCCTCGCCCTCGCCTCCTGGTCTCCTTCCACAGATCGAAGCGTTTCTTCTCTTGGCTCTGCGCCCCATAGCATCCTAATCTAAGCCGTGTGTGTTCCCTGCAGGCACAGATGCCTAGGAAGGGGCAGAGCCACTGCTCTTACTCCTTGGTGGGGCAAGAAACAGCCGGGATGCTTGCTTTTGTGCACAGTTCAGTTTCTGCCCACAGACTTTGTTTGCCTTCCCAACAATCTCATTACATGATTAGAAGTGGAAAAGAGGTCATTTTGACTGTCTTATCAAAAGGGATGAGGAAAATAACTCTACTTTTCATATCTTTTTACCTCTGGATTCTTTCATAGGCCCTTCCTATTGATACTTGATCTATTTTGGGGACTCTAGCGCAGCTCAGCCCACCCATTCTTATAGAAAGCCTTCAGGGACCTTTTCTGTATGCGTTCATACTAATCTCTCTTCTTTGCCTTTTTCTTTTTTTCTTACTTGGTTACAGTAGGGAATTCAATTGGCATTCTTTTTACTGGATATTTTTATATCTGAGACCAATCTCAAAGGAAGAGAGACCTTTATCAGCAAACTTAGCTTAAAGTATTTGTTTGGACAGCACTCTAATGTTCGCTCTATTTTCTAATGGTATTTGTTTCTATACATCTACCTTTAGCTTTAAAAACTTGTCTTTGATATGGTATTAACAGCTACGTGTGTCTCTATGCACATATGCATATATGTGTGTGTTTGAAACAACATGTTTAGTATATCTTGAACTTTTTCTATTATTCATTTGTGTATACACTTTTCTCCTTTTGAAGTATATTATTTTATAGTTTATTGGATATGGAGAAAATATGCTTGATTTATTGTTCTAACTTAAGTTCACTATCTTTTTTCCAGCAATTATTCTTTTTTCTCTTTTGTGCAGTAGTGGAAAATGAAATCCAAGCAAGCATAGACCAGATATTCAGCCGTCTAGAACGTCTGGAGATTTTGTCAAGCAAGGAACCCCCTAACAAAAGACAGAATGCCAAACTGTGAGTGCTGACCTTTGACACGGCCTTGATCCCCAGGCCACTGAGGCAGACCTTCCTTCCAGGGGAGTGATAGAATATTCTGAAAATCCATGCACATGCTGAAAAATTAAGAGTGCAGAGATAAAGTCTCCCAAAAGGGCACAGCTCCTAAGCGTTATCCGGCACAGTCACAGATTGTGAGGTCTGGCCAGAAGCCTGGGATATAGTACCTCCTTGATGGTGTTTTGGAATTTTGCCTCCAGTTCTGTTTTTCTGACCAGACCCCTGGCCACTTGAAGCCTAATGCTGCCAGGGAGTTTGACTCTGCTGTTTGGTTCCCACTGGGCTCTTGGTTAAAGTGAAATTGTGCTCTTACTTCAGTCAGCCTGTTTATAATGAGACACTGATCTAAAGTTTGATACTCTACCACGAAATTAAAATGAAACCACCCTCAACATCTCCACCCAACCCTTGCTGGCTCCTGAAAGTTTTATGAAACTTCATTGATGCCTAACCTCAAAGATGCCCTTGGGCTTCCTCCAAGAGAGCGATATAATCCGTAGAAGGTCAGGGAGGGGTCATCAGACCTGCTTACTCTCACCTGTTCCCTGTCATGCTGCTGGAATCAGAGACCAGCAGATATATAAGTAAAGCTGTTGGAATCCTGTGAGCAAACACTCACTTTACCATGAGTCTCTTCTTTACTTTGAACATCATTGATCCACATCAGATTTCAGGGGGTGGTGTAGGGAGAAGTAAGGAAATGTCTGTAAGGCCTGGTTGCCTCAAATTGTGCCACACTGGATTCCTGGAATTTAATCTCTCTCTCCATCAATTCCAGTCGAGTCGACCAGTTAAAGTATGATGTGCAGCACCTGCAGACTGCTCTTAGAAACTTCCAGCATCGGCGCTATGCCAGGGAGCAGCAGGAGAGACAACGAGAGGAGCTTCTTTCTCGAACCTTCACCACTAATGTAAGCCAGGCACCAAGGGGGTCGGCAGACACTTGACAGATTGTTGGGGCTGAGCTCAGGTTGCTGAGCTTCATCTTTGTTGGGGGATGTCTGAAGCAGACTGATGAGGAGGAAACCAACTAGAAATGACAGGGGACTTTGTGCAATGCCACCAAGACTAAATCTAGACATGGAATTTCTTTTCCAATCAAAAACCTGAAGAGGAAGCAGTTAAATTGAGGGAATAGGCAAAGGTGAAAATTACCTGGTTTGGCTGTCCGACGCACAGAGGTGAAAGTTCACATGGTCGAAATGTTTTTGTGATCAGATAGAGACAGATGATTAGAACTTAGACCATGGGTAGAGAAGGCAGAATTTCAAAGCTGCCTCCAGGCAGTTGCCATTATGCTGTATGTGTGTGGTTCCAGTGTCAGATGCATTAAAATGTTTTTGCCTCTAGTCTGAACAGCAATTTAGAGGAATTTGTTAACAGATGTTTAGTGTTGTGTGGACTGCTTGAGTCTGAAAATGGCCTGATGTTTGATTTGCATGTTTGATTTCTTAGATACCATTGTCCCTGCCTATGGTTGTAGAACATACTGGCCTTTTTCTGTGTCCTGTATGTTATGTTCTACCAGATGAGGTAGCCTGGGGTTTTGATGTTTTGTTCCTTATAGAGGGGTTTATTTTCTAAACAGGTGTCAGCTTTCTAAGCCTGTTAGCGGGATTCACATCATTTCCCTCTGTGCAGATGTTTAACTCTCGTTGCTTAATCCACGCATTGCAGAAGATTTCCCTCAGAATGTGCCTACTTACATTTTATTTCTCCAGAGTAAGCAGTCAAGTCAGAATGACCAATAATTCAAAAATGTAATGCACTATGAAGACACACTGAATGATGTTGATGGGCTTTTGATAGTTAAGATGTTGCATTGGGCATATTTTAGGTCAGGGATGATCTCCCCAGGATTATTTTATTTTTTACCAGCCTGATGTGACTGTGCATACAGTAGGCCTTTAGTAAACATTGATTCACTAAATGAAATTTCTTCCTGATCATATTGCCATATGGAGCTACAATATATTTTCTTGAGAGATAATGACCTATCAGTGATACCTTTTCAGGTGGGAAGGTAAGAAAGATTTGCATATAAATGACATTCAATAAATTCTTATCAAATAAATGAAGTCTCTCGTTGATTTTTTTTGGGGGGCAGGGAGTACTGGGGATTGAACCCAAGGGTACTTTACCACTGAACTGCATTCCAAGCCCTTTCTTTTTTTACTTTTTGTTTTGAAACAGAGTCTCACTAAGTTGCCTCGTACCTGGGTAAGTTGCTGAGGCTGGTCTGGAACTTGTGATCCTCCTGCCTCAGCCTCCCAAGTCACCAGGATGCCATTGTGCCTGGCTCATTGATTTTTTTTTTTTTTTCCGAACATTGGAGTCTTTCGACTCAACTGAGCATTAGCTCTGTGCAGAACACTAAGGTGCTGAGAGCTAAGTGTGAGAAAATGAATAAACACAATTCCTTCTGCTGAGAAACTCCTGTGTTAGCAGGAGTGATTGAAAATTTGCATGTGAAAGGTGGTTCTGAACTTGAGCAGCAGAGAAAAGGAGGCTTACTCTCTGTACCAATAGGAACTGGGGTTTAGGTGGTCAAAACAGCTTTGCCTGGCTGGAATTTGCTTGTCAGAAAGCAGGAAGGAGAGGAGACCACTGTCACAGCAGGTGATGACGTGCTTCTGTCCACAGTCTACTTTTAGGGTGAAATGAGAGCCATGAGGATTGGTCCTGGTATTTCCCTCTTCCATATGGTTAAGAGAGCAGGCCCTGCATTCAGTACCAGGATTCCTGCCCTGCTGGACATCTTACCAGCTATATGACCTTGGACAACCTATTCCATCTCTCTCAGGTTTCAATTTCTTCATCTGTAAAATGGGATAATTAGAGTAACTGCTTTCTAGAGTGAGGATTGAGTGAGTTTATAGTAATGAGCCTGTGAAGTAGAAAGCTCTTGATCAGTACAGGTTGAACATTCTTACTTAATCTGAAAAGCCAAAATCAGAAATGCTGCAAAATCTAAAGAAGACTTTTGGATGAAGATATATATATATATATATAATTTTTTTTTTTTAAGAGAGATGGACAGTCAGAGAATCAGTTTTATTTAGCTTTTCATATGGCTTTCGGTTCTCTGAGACTTTGCTATGTACGTGGTGCTGGGGTTCAAACTTGAGTACTCGCGCTTGCCAGGCAAGCACCATAACTGCTGAGCCACCACTCCTGCCCTTGGATATAGTTTTTTGATGAGGGCTACTCACTTGGTAAAATCTATGCTAATATTTCAAAACCTGAAAAACTCAGAAATCTGAGACACTTCTGGGCCCAAGCATTTTGGGTAAGGGATACTCAACCTGTATTCTTTTTTTTCCCCCTTCATTCTTCTAGCAAACTTTTCTTGCCTGCTTAGAAGTGTATTCCCATCCTTAACACCATTAGACCTTCAATAGAAAGAATAGTCTTTTTGATCCTCAATCTTAATCTAATCAGAGGGATGAGCTATAGGTAAAATAGCCAAAGAACAAAAGCAAACATATAATATTGCATTAAGGGGAAGCCAAGTAAGGGAACATTTGGAACAGTTTTCTTAGTAGTCAGAAAGTAGGAGAAACCCAATGAGATCTCAAAGGAGTGGTTGTTCCTAAGTGTGGAAATGATCCAGAGGCAGAAATCAATAATACTTGTGTAGAGAACACATTTGAAGAATGGCAGTTCTGAGCAAACTTGCTCATCTCTGTGAACAGAGGCCTCCCATGCTCTGCATGGCTTTTTTTTTCCCCTTTTGGGTTCTCTGACTCTCATTGTTTCCTCTGGCTGTTCTGGCTTGGCCTTGAGCAGAAGGCAGAACAGTCAGAAGCAGCGGGACCCCTGGAGCTGACTAGCAAGCTAGTTAATCAAGTGCCTGCATTTCTTTCACAGGATTCTGACACCACCATACCAATGGATGAGTCACTGCAGTTTAACTCCTCCCTCCACAACATTCACCACGGCATGGATGACCTCATTGGAGGCGGGCACAGTATTCTGGAGGGACTGAGGGCCCAGAGACTGACCTTGAAGGTGGGGTCCCTGCTGGAGAACAGGGAGACGGCCTCTTGCTTTGGCCTCATTCAACACTTCAGAACTCTGTTTACATTTTGATTATGTGTCCACAAATTGTGATGTTGTAACAGCAAGACAGGGCCCTTGAGTTTTTGATCTTTCTGTTGGAGTTGAATTATTATAAGCCCCAGAGTTACCAGATTCTTGACCCATAAAACGGTCTCTCTTGATACCCATGTAAAGCTTTGCCCATCTCCTGAACCTACATGGAATTGACTGCTGCTACAAGGGGAACCAGTAACAGGCTGAGAAGATCTGTAGTTTGTTGTGCTCTTGTGGGAATGAAGATACAGCTGCGCTCTAAGCAAGTTTCCCTTAAGTTCTTAACTGTGCCCTCATTTACTTCAGTCCTGAATGCCCATGGGTTGCCTCAGACTGCAGCAGGTAACCTCTGAGCTTCTAGAGCATGTAGTGGGGATCCCCAGCAACTCTTCACTCTCCTTAGCTGTAGGGATTCCTAGCAGCCCTGTCCTGTGGGCACTGACGAGGTTCCGAGCCCCTGGGAGTGGTTTATAGGAACATTACACAGACTGATGTTAGTTGTGATGTTTCAGTCTCAACCCTTTTCCTGTGTCAGCCCTGATGGCTGACGGGGTGTGGGCTCTGCCTGTTATCAGGGCGTGGCCCCTGGAATGAAGCACTCCTTCAGCCACTGAGCTGTGAGAAACTGTCCTCCACAGTGTGAGCTTTGTCTTAGTGTGTGTTGGCCCACATGGAGCCTGTCAGCTCTGTAGGACCCCAGTACATTTCAGAACAGCCCCTGCCATCCTTACCAGGGAGAAGGCCAGGCAAGCTGCAAAGCCACTCACTCCCTGCTGACAGTACAGTGGTTCGGATGTCCTGGCAGGGTGCTCGCCTTTCAGAACAGCCACCTGCACTGATTCAGACAGATGACTTGTTGACTAGTCTGCTGCTCTCTTCCATATCACAGCCAGAGTGGAGCCTTTTTAGGACAAGACTCCATGTCACACTGATAAAAGAGCTGGGGGTAGGATTAGAGCTTATTGTTAAAGCAAAGGTGTGATGTCACTAAGGAACCCACCGCTTTTGCCACTTGCAGTGATGAGGTGCTTGGGAACCTGTCTAGGCGCTGGGGTTGTGTGTTAAGGTTTCTAAGTCACTTTCCTCTGCACACTTACTGTTACCTCTTTTGCCTCTTGATTCCCTCCACCTGCCTCTGTCAGGGAATTTTCTGCCTAAATCATTTGAAAGGAACATTGGAAAGAGTGTGAAGGAACTGGATTGAAGCACTCTAATTTAAGCCAATTCATGGTTGAAAATAGTTATAGTTTTTTGAAAGTTACCGTCTGTTTTAGGTGATTTTAGAAACTTGATCCTTGAACCTCATGTCGATTAAATAGTCTGCACTTTGGGAACTTGGCAGGCTTTTCAGCAAGAAGCTCGTTTTCTCTGTTACTGTCATGTCTCCTGTAACAGCAGACTAGTTTAACTTGAGTGTGTGCATGTTTTCTCTCTTTATTTTTTAAATATTTTGCAGTGCTGGGGATGGAACCCTGGGCCTTACACACACTGGGCAGGTGCTCTGCACTGAGGTTCACCAAAGCCCTGGCGATGTCTGCACAAGGCTGGTTAATCCTTGTGCGGGCAGAATGTTAGTTCTGAATTCCTGTCAGTGATGCCTCCTGTTCCTCTCCCTTCCCTGGCCTCTTCTCTCAGTTGCTTATGAAGTGTGCTCGTTTAAGAAAATGGATATGGAGCTGCCGTGGCACACACCTCTAACCCCAGCTGCTAGTAATGGAGGGGATGCAGCTCAGTGGTAGAGTGCCCCTGGCTTCGGCCCCTAGTACCAAGAAATGAAAAAAGAAAACCAGATGGGTGTTGGTAGGTTGCATCCGTCCATCCCAGTACAGTAAGTGACGTGCATGCAAGTATCTTGGGTTCCACCTGTGCATTCATTTGTACTTGTTTCTTCATAAAAAAATAGAATGTGCTTAAAAATTAGCAGTGAGGAAGGGCAGCTGGATGGTTTGGGCTGTTGCTTTAGGAATAAAGTTTCCTTTTGTTTTGGTGGCTTTTGGTTTATGTGTTGGTATCATTTGCATTTCCATCTTTCCCACATCAAATCTCTGGTGATAATGGGCTTTGACCCACATATTGTAGAATCCCTAAAGATTCTGCTCTATAAAGTTAACAGGTTAGTATCAAGGATTATTGGAGCCAAGGGAAAATTTTTCAATGTGGTCTCAAAAAAAAAAAAATATATATATATATATATATATATATATATATATTTTTTTTTTTTTTTTTTTTTTTTTTTTTTTTTTTTTAAAGAAAGAGGGGACAGTGAGAGAGACAGAGAGAATCTATTTTTATTTAGTTTTTCACATGGCTTTCGTTGCTCTGAGACTTCGTTGTGCACATGGTGCTGGGGTTTGAACCTCGTGTATTTGCGCATGCTGGGCAAGCACTGTAACCGCTGAGCCACTGCTCCAGCCCCATCTGAAGTGAGTGTTTGAATTTTAAATTTGTTTATGGAAGTACAATTTGCTCATGGTGAGGTATACAGACCTTGTTTGTACAGTTCACTGATTTTTTTTTTTTTAATATCAGGGATTGAACCCAGGGGTACTAAACTTTTGAGTCATATCCCCAGTCCTTTTTTTAAATTTTGAGACAGGGTCTCACTAAGTTGCTGAGGACCTTGCTAAGTTGCTAAGGCGGGCTTCACAGTTCCATGAATTTTGAAGAATGCATTGGGCTTTGTAACTTGTACTCCTATTAAATTATAGACCATTTTTATCACTCCTGAAAGATCCCTTTGCCTCTTCCTAGTCAAACTACCTGTCTGCCCCAGACCACCACTATTCTGATTTATTTCACCTTAAATTAGTGTTGCCTTTTGTTGAGTTCATATAACCATTCATACTACTATTTTGTGTGTGCCACCTTCCTGTGATGTTTTTAAGGTTCCTTTATGTTACATATTTGGTCACAGGTGATAACTAAATTTTTTTTTTTTTTTTAAAGAAAGAAGGGACAGTGAGAGAGAAAGAATCAGTTTTTATTTAGTTTTTCACATGGGTTTCATTGCTCTGAGACTTCGTTGTATACGTGGTGCTGGGGTTTGAACTCTCGTACTTGTGCATGCCAGGCAGGCGCCGTAACCACTGAACCACCACTCCAGCCCCTGGCCCCTGGATATTTTTTTTATTGCTGAACACTATTCCATTGTGCAGACATACCATAATTTGTGTATGGTTGTGTATCCTGTGGTTGATGGGTACTTGAATTGTTTCCAGTTTTTAGATATTTTCCTGTTGTCTTCTAGAAGCTTAATTGTAGTTTTAGCTTTTATGTCTAATTCTGTGATCCAGCCCACTTTAATTTTTATCACACAGTAAATCAGGTTCACTTTTTATATACATATAGTGAATGATATGTATGAAATGCATGTATATGTGTGAGACATATAAATAATAATTTTTTATATAGTCAGTTGTTTCAAATTGTTCCATTGGTGGAAAAGACATTTCTTCCCCTTTGTATTGCTCAGGTACCTGGATCAAAAACCAGTTGATCTGAGCAACCCCTATGGACATCCCCTCTTGACCCTGTAAGACTTATGTTTCCATTCACACTTGATAAATCCTTCTCCTTTGACTCCACAAAACAAAACAATTGACCATAGAAGAGTGAATCTCTTTTTGGTGGATTTTGCTTTTTACATGCTGTGGGTGTGACCAAGGAAATGGCCATTGGTAAAACCTCAGCACATGCTGACCATTACCCACCATTGGCACAGTGGGTCATTCTTTGTTTTCTTTCTCTTCTCTTCTGCCACAGGGGACTCAGAAAAAGATCCTTGATATTGCCAACATGCTGGGCTTATCTAACACGGTGATGCGGCTCATTGAGAAGAGGGCTTTCCAGGACAAGTACTTCATGATCGGCGGGATGCTGCTCACCTGTGTGGTCATGTTCCTCGTGGTGCAATACCTGACATGAGCCAGCCACACTCAGCGGCTGGACCACCACGTGTGTGCAAGTATGTGTGTGTGCGCGCATGAGAGAGAGAAGGGCCTGGAGGCCACCTTTTGAAATGTATGCCTGCCTTAACTGTGAAGACCACTTGGGAGTAATTGTGATCAAACCTGCTCTGTTTTCTGTGACATCTTGGAGGGGGAGCTAGCACCACCAAGATGCACGGTGCTTAGGAAATGAAAAAAGTCGCTGATTCGCTCACCTTCAGTCTTGCTGGGGAGGGAAGGGATAGCTCTGGTGGCTTGTCCACATGACTAGTGTGCACCCGGAGAAGGCTTCTGCAGTGAGCCTCGCATGCAGGGCTGTCCACACGGTTCACACCTTGTCAGCAGCCTCTGTGGCTCCTAATGGATGGGGTGGAGAAAAGCAGAAAAGAGAGGGAAGAGGCCTTTTCCTGCACCTGCTGTAGAGATTGATTCACATGCCCTTGGTCCTAGACTCCCCCACCCACCAGACGAATGACATGTAGATGACTGACTGCTAATTCTGTCATCATCCTTTCCTGGAAGCAGCTACCTAGGAGAAGCAGAGACATTTACTATTACTGATAAGGGTAAGCTTTTCCACACTGTGTTGCTGGGCGTTCATCCTTCCTGAAGTGAGGCCAGTGTTCCTGGGAGTGTTCAGTCTACAGATTAAAGACCCAAGTTACCCATTTTTTTCCCAGGTGTTAATGGTTAACTCTTTTAAGTTCAAAGACTACCGCTGGGCACCTACGCCCAGGCTTTGGTGTGTCTTTGTCCCCTAGAAGGTAGGAGTGAGGACAAGGTAGTGATTTGTCAGTGACAGTCTCATCTCTAGTCCTAACATCTCTTAATTCTTTCACTCTCTTCCTTGACATATATTAGCACCTGCCTAGCCAAGGGCAGGATAAGTCACCCTGGAGATGTGCCTGATGTGTATGCCTTGTGAGACTTTTCAGAAACTGGAACCTCTCTCCTCTTCCCAGCCCTGGTTTAAGTTTGTACCAATACCTGGAGTATTGCGTTTATTATAAAGCCAGTCTGTCTTGAAGTCCACCTAGTGTGATATTAATTGCTGAAAGTATCAGAAACACCTGGTTAGTATAGTTGTTCATCTGTCACAGGCCCTGCCTGTCCTACCAACCCTAGGCTTAGTAACCTCATGGTAAGGCAACATGATGCTTAGAATTCTCTCGAAAAGCTAGAAACCTGGTCAGTATTAAGTTCACCTTTGATTATCCCACTTTCTTCCTTGTGGTGTGAACTGTCTTATTTCCCCTCTACTGTGTGTAGTTGTTTCCCTCCCTTGCTCCCCTGTTTCAGTAACAATGCTGGTCTCTTCAGGCACATCTGTGGCATTACTACCCCTTTGGTGAATTTTCTTACTTGTCACAGGCTTTTAACATGAACTTCCTGGGTACTAATTTCATACTTCTGGTCAGATAGGGTATCTATTACTCCTACCCCTCTGGGCTAAACAGGGACCTTATATTTCCAGAAAGAAGGAATATGTGACCCTTTCTAAAAAGGATCAACAACCCTGCAAAGTGAAAACAGTGACCTCTGGAGCAGGGACAGGGTTTGGTATCTTCAGGCTCAGACCTGCCTTTGGAGAGGCACAGTTTGAAATCTTCACTATACTCAGCCCACAGCTCTTGGTGGGCCATAGAATGGATTATTAGGCTGCACAGACCTCGCCAGCTTAGCTCCAGGGCACTTGAGGATCCTGCCAGGCAGCACACTTTGAAGAAAGGTGTGCAAGGTGCAGCTGAACCATTTGGACTTGAATTCTGGGAGGCAGAAACACCTGCCTCTGCCCTCTGTTGGCTGATAGGGCGTCTTTCTGTAGCATATACCAGTGTGTTTCCACACTTGCCTTTATAGTGATTGCTGGCCTTGATAAACTTTCATACCACACCTTTGAAGCTAGTTCTCCCTCCTTTGGAATAAAAAGTTGTGGAGGTGTTGTGTGTGTCTTTACCTTTTGGGACTGGGGAGTGGCAGCCAGTGTGTCTGGTGACTCAGGGCACTGAGAAGGCTTTTGTCACATAACTACCCTCCTTCCCATTTCGGGTCCAGTGCCTGGTGAGTACCATCTTGGCCTGACTCTGTGGTCATCTCCACAGCCCTGAGTACAAGGATCCCAGGCTTGGAGAGGAGCGCCCTCTAGTGGGGTTGCGGTGAATTCTTCAGGGGAGCTGGCCAGAAACTCCAAAAGGCAGCCTCAGCCACCTGGTGCTGTAGTTAGGCATGCGTGCTTGAAACAGATGGGTTGCCAGGAGGAACTTGGAATATCTTTATTACAAAAATGTTTACTCCAGGTGTGGCCACTTTAAGAAAAACCAGATTCAAGACCAACTAAATACAAGTGTCCTGATTTTATAGGTTTCACTGCAGGGCTTTTCCTCTAAAGCCACTTTCCCTGTTGAATTTAAGTGGAATTGATTTACCAGTTTGAATTTACACTCATTGTTTTGTGTGTGTGTGTGTGTGTGTGTGTGTGAAACATCAGCTGAAAATAAAAGTTAAGATTTATTTTATTTAAAAAATCATACTTTGTAAAAGAACTTGACATTCATTGTTATCACCAGTTATCCTTTTTTTTTATGGTTCCAGGATAGGTTTTCAAACGCTGTTCCATGGCCTCAGGGCTGGACTAGCTGCCTCAGAAGCAGCTGGGGAGCTTTTTTAAAAAAACTACAAATTCCTGGGGCCTACTCCAGTCTTTCTAAATTAGATTTTTTTTTTAAGTCTGAGGTCATTCTTGTATATTTTTCAACCATTGTCTGTTAGAAAGTTTTTATCTTTAATCAGAAACAATAGCATTTGAAATTGTGTGCTGAATCCATTTGCGTGAAGGAGCTTGGGGGTGTAGCTTAGTGTAGAGCGTCTACCTAGCATGTGTGAGACCCTGGGTTTGATTCCCAGCACTAAAGAGTACATGTGTGAAGAGCAAGACCCATCAAGTCCAAAAGTAAAGTCTTATTTATAGCCTCCCTTATTCCAGAAGAAGGTTGAGATTTATAGGAAACAACTCAAGTTTGGGCATGTAGCAGAGTGCTTGCCTAGCATGCATGAGGCCTTGGGTTCAATCCCTAGCACTGCTGGGGCAGATGTTGAGCAAGAAAAAGGAAGTAACTAATATTGAAAGATAAAATGAGGATCACAAGTCAGATCAGCAGAATGTCAGTACAGAGAGAAACTCATGCAAGTTGAAATCCCTGTGTATACACTGGGGAACCCCTTTTGTGGCTCTGAGCCCCAGCCGAAAAGCATAGTCCTTTACTGGCTGAATCAGGTGGGGAGTGTCACCTGTGCTCAGGGAAAACCCAGGTCCTTACTACCACCGACTTCCCCATAACCCTTCCTGAGAGTCTTAGCAAAGTTTTTTCTCCCTGCATCCCCATTATTCTTCACAAACTCCAAAGTAAGTCCTGCTACCCCTGCCGTCAGACAAGGGAGCTAAGGCTGCAGAGGGTGTCCCAGAGAAACTGTCTTGTCTGGCTATCCCCCATCTCCCAGCCTGCCTCTGGAGATGCTTAGCTGGGATGTGGGAATCAGCTTGACCAAGGCACTGCCAGCATCAGGTGCAAGTCAGACATTTGTTGCATACCACTCAGAATTTACATGGCAAGTTGTCCGTTCTAGAACATTTTCCTAATGGAAGGGGAGAGAATTTGGGGGAAGCTTCTGAAGTAGAAGGCAGGCGCTGTACCTGCATCTTGCCACTAGAGGGTGGCATCACCCCACAGATGACTGGTCTGCCTAGTGTCTTCCTAGGTGGCTTTGACATTGGCAGATTTGTTTGGGTTCCCTTTAAATCCAAATTTTTTTTGCAGAGCTGTGGCTCTGGGATGCTCTTGGAGTTCTCAGAATATAGCCAAAAATGACCTCCAAAACCTCAGCTAGGTTTCTTTTCCAGAACTCCCCTTTCAGTCCTTCCCTTGGCTGGTGGACACTGCAGACACGTGGGAAACATTTCCCAAGGTGTGGTCATTCTGTCCCCACCCCTTCGTGTCCCTTGATTTTGTGCGGCACAGGGAGAAGAGGGAATAGGATGGCAACTGGGGTGGGTTTGAATCTGGCAGGAGCTTGGTTCTGCACATGCTGTTGGCCAGTTTCCCACGTAGAACCTCTGGTGTTCCCTCTCCACCTTATCCCTGTGTCCCTTTACCATCTAGCTCTACGTTGGAGGCCCCAGCAGCTTTTAGAAACACCCACATGAGGGTATTTTGCCTTGACCCCTTCTGATTAATTGGCTCAGTGTGCAGCCCAGGTGACTGTAATGTGCAGGCCTGGCCTAGAGCTGACAAGAGCTTCAGCCCAACACCAGGCCATCCCTGTGGGCTTCCCTCCAGCTACACTGGTGTTAGTTTTTTGTTACTGTGACCAAAATACCTGACAAGAACATGTTGGAGGAGTGAAGATTTGTTTTGGCTCATGTTCAGCCTGAGGTGGGGCAGAACATGGCATCTGGGAAAGTTGCTCAGCTCCTGGTAGCAGGGAAGATAGATCTTTCCAGGGCATGTCTCTGTGACCCACCTCTGACACTAGATCCCTCCTCCTAGTGGTCCATCTGTCTGTCAATGGGTTAGTTCACCGAGGAGGTCACAGCCCTCAAGATCCAATCATTGCCTGAAAGCCCCACGTCTGAACCTTGCTGCATGGGGGACCAAGCTTTCAACACATGAGTTTTGGGGGAGTGATCCAGATCCAAACCATAACAACTAGGGAACCACTGCCCTAGGCTAGCTGGAGGGGAGAATGGAAAACTAATTCTTGCAGCTGGTTTGGGTAGGAGCCAAAGCCGTCTTGGCCAGTGGGTGCCCCTCATTTCCTACTGCTGCTCTGTCTACTGAGCAAAGCAGCACAGTAGAATGTCCCAGCCCTTGCCATCATGTCCCACCCTGCTCCCTGATTGCTTGGCCTTGGAACATGCCATTTTTTTGTTTGTTTTTTTAAGAGGGACAGTGAGAGAGAAAAAATCAATTTTATTTAGCTTTTCATGTGGCTTTTTTGCTCCAACACTTTGCTGTGTACATGGTGGTGGTGTTTGAACCCATGTCCTCGTACCTGCCGAGTGAGCACTGTAGCCGCTGAGCCACCGCTGCAGCCCGTGCCATGTTCTTTTGCATAGCTGTGTCTTTGCACAAAATGTTTCCTTTGGCACATGTCACAGACACTCCACAATCCTAGGTCACCTCCAAGAAATTTCCCTTCCCTGCCTTCTCCTGGAGAACGGTAGTTGGTCCTCACTGCAGGGGCCTTTGTGCATCCCTTAGTGCACATAGTAGGTGGTCAGGAACTGTCGGTAAATGGCCTGCAGGAGGGTTCTGGCATCCAGCGTATATGGATAACAGACTTAGAAATGGGTTCCAGTGAATTTGTTGTGCCCAAACCCCAAGGAAGCCAGAGGACTCAAGGCCTCATGAAACGGGGAGAAGCAAGTGACCCCATGGGGGAAAATGTGTCAACCAGGACTTTGGAGAGCTCAGGAGAGTGACCATCTGGGATGTAAAGTGAAAAGTCCTGAGTCCTGGCAACTCCTCCTGCAGTATGGTTGTCACATTAGGTAAGTGTCGTAAAACTAGGAAGTTGTGACTAATGCAGCATGCTCAGGGTGGGGACTGGCCTGAGGCTGACTCCTAACTCATTTCCTCTACTGTGGTCTCATAGCCCCTTCTCCAGGCACTCCTGACACAGAGGCTCCTCCTGGGGAGGTCCCGAAGTCCTCCCACAAAGCCATGAAAGAGTGGGCCAGGGCGCCAGGCAGGATATTCCCTTCCGTGTGTCTGGTCCCTCGGTGCCCACTCCCAGAGCCATGCACATGCCCAGCACCGTTAGCTGCTCCCCTGCAAAGCTGTGGTCTGCAGTGCTTACAGAGCGCGAGTCCGCACTACAAGCACTGAACCCAGAAGGCAGAGCCAGACTCCGTCCCAGCCCTGCCAGCTGCAGCCACATGGCACATCCCTCAGCTTCCTCTTAAGGACAGCAACTCACAGGTGGCCATGAGGTCCAGATTACCTAGTATTTGCAACAGAGGTCTAAAGCAGTGATTCTCAGCCATGGCTGCTTCCTGGAGTCACTTGGAGTGTTTTGTGGTAGTGGTTGTTTTTTTTTAAGCTTTCCAAAGAGTCTCCTGCTCTAAATGCCTTGCAGGTGTAAGGGGCTATTAAATTCCTGTCAAGCTAGAGAGACAAGCCCTGTTCAAATGAAACAGCCAGAGAACAGAGTACCCTGCTGTGTCTGTAAAGTTGAGGGACAATGACTCAGAGAAACTGTCGCAGCAGGGACACTGACTAGGGAGGCTGACTAGGAAAGACTTTTCCAGTGACCGAAGGTCCCTGGGTTTGAAGGAAAGGAAGAGTGGGAGAAGTTGAGTAAAGTGTGAGGTGGGGGAGACAATCTCTAGTCAGCCTTTAGCCGCTCCTGGGCTTGAGGGGCAGGTGCTGGGAGGACCACCACCATCATCTGCCTGTCATCGCATGGCTCCTGGCTTTCTTGAACCGTTTCAGAGGCCATGGAAGAAAGGGTCCCTGAAATGGATCTAAATTTTTGATGAGTGCCAACTCATCAGAGACAAACAGGCATGAGTTGTGCAGAATGGAAGCAATTTCACTCCTTGTTCGTCTTTCCTATCATGGGGAAAACTGGCTCAGGTCACCTCCTGGCACCTTTCTGTGTCTTCTGCTAAGAGTTTCCTGTTGCCCACAGAATGTGCGGGACCCAGGCAATGGATCAGGGACCTCTGTAGGAGGGCAGGATAATCACCACTGCCCAAGAATTATTAATATCAAGATAAAATACTGGCCGGGTGCAGTGGCACATGCCTGTAATCCCAGTGACTTGGGAGGCTGAGGCAGGAGGATTGCAAGTTCAAAGTCAGCCTCAGCAACTTAGCAAGGCCCTGTTTCAAAATAAAAATATAAAAAGGACTGGGAACAAAGCTTAGTGGTAAAGCACTCCTGGGTTCAATCCCTGGTACCAAGAAACAAAAAATGGTAAAAATCCCAGAAATGAAACTCTGATTGCTTCCAGGGTTGCCCAAATTCCTGTTGCTATACGCATGAAGTGGGTTTGAATTCAGTGTTCATGGTGATTTCTTTCAGGAAACCATTTCTTTTTTCCACTTGTGGCAGAAGGAAGTCTCCCTTACCTCTGCCCAGGGACCTCAGGACACCCTTGGGAAGCAATCCCAGAAGCTGAATTCCAGAATGGAAGCTGCAGTCACCTTGGATGAAAAGACTTCGGAGTAAATTTGTTAAGGTCACCCATTGGGAGGGAACTGCACTTAGTTAATGATGTGGGAGGCCTGGAACATTCACTCAAGGAAAAAACAGTTTCAAGTCCAGTGCTGCTCACTGCTTTTAACATAAAATGTCAATAATTATAAGAGAGACCACGGGGCAGCAATTAGGTGCCAGACAAGTGGGGTAGACTTGGAGATTTTTGTTCAGAGGGCAGAAAACTCATCCAGGGTGGCAGGAGTAGGCGAGGAGGCTTTCTGGAGCAAGCAGGGTGGACCCATGTTCCTGGGGAGTTTTGCGGGGCTGGGTTGAAAGGGAGGAGCTCAGTTCTTGGTAGACTGGGTTTGGGGTGAACTGTGCAAAGAGTAGGCAATACTGGGAGTTGGAGAAGGGGAGATGAAGGAAGGCTGGGAGGCGCTGGAGTGAATGCAGGTGGAGGACTCCTTAGGCAGAGTCCTAGTGCCAGCATGGAAGAATGCTTGGCTCCAAGAGCCACTCCTCGGTGGCAAAAAAGTTCTTCTTTAGTGCAAATGTGCAAGACAGAGGGTGCTGGGGTTCTGCTGGTCTCCCTCAGATGCACCCAGCGGCCTAGACTCTTCCCCACCCAGACCTGGTGAAGCCCCAGCTGATCAGAGGCAAGAGGGGCAGAGACTTTTATGATGCAGGCCTGCTGGTGAGACCCAGTGGGGAGCTCTGCTCTCCCAGGAAGACCTGCCCACCAAGGTCCTTGGATGCTGCCTTTTGCAATGCAGCATGGCGTGATGGAGCAGTGGGGTGGTGTTTGAGATGGGGTGGCGGGCAATGGCCAGAATGCTGACAGTACCACTTGTTAGCAGATCAACCTTGGGCTTCATCAACGGAACCTCAGTGTCCTACGGGGGTGATAACAGCTACTTCATAATGGTGATTCACGTGCCTGTGTTTGAGAGCACTGTCAATGGAAGCAATTTTTGTAAGACAGCAGAAGAGTTTAAGTGACAGTCACCTCTGCCTCTTACTGCTTGTGGAACCTTGAGCAAGTCACATTAACTCTCCTATGTCTTTGTACTCTTACCTTATGGGGATCAATGATGACCCTGTCACAAGCTGGCTATGGCCATGAGTGCTGCAATGCATATAAAGTGCTTGCAGCACAGGCCGGGACATTAAAAGTACAGTAACCAAAGTTGGTGCAGGTTGTTAATTAGCATTGCACAAGACCTGGGTCTGATCCCTTGTTATTCACCTGGTATGATTTATAGTCACAGACCTGAATCCCCAAAGAAAGTATTGCAAATATCTGCCAGTCAGACTTCATTTGTTAAGAGCTTTTATAATGTGGACATAATATTGATTCGCATTCCAAGCCCCTCTTTATTACTTACTTACCTCTTCTCTTTTTCTCAGCCTCAGTGTGTAGTGAAGGCAAAAATGGTCAAATATGTAAAGCAAAGAGAATGCTCTGGGCTGCAAGTATCAGAAATCCCAACTCCAAGCAGCTTGGGCGTTAAGAATTTGTGGTTCTGGGGAGCTGGCACGATGGCACATGCCTGTAATCCCAGCGATTTAAGAGGAGAAACAGGAGGATTGCAAGTTGAAAGCCAGCCTCAGTAACTTAGCAAAGCCTTGAGCAACTTAGCGAGACTCTGTCTCAAAACAAAAAATAAAAAAGGCTGGAGATGTGCTCAGTGATTAAGTGTCCCTGGGTTCAGTCCCTGGTACTAAAAAAGAAAGCTTGTGAGTCTGCAACAGCTTGCAGTATTGCTTGATTCAAGACTCAATTATCTCAATGACATCATCAAAGGCAAGCTTGGGACCCACTTTCCCTGCAAGCAGTGGAACTATGGAGAGGGAATGTAGGGAAGATGACAATGGTGATTGAAGGACTAGACTGGAATTGTCACCTGCTAAAGTTGGTTCATCCATTCGTTCAATAAATACCGGTCGAGTACACACTAGGTAACAGTCCCAGGGTTCCGGGGTTGGGCCTTGGGGTACAAACATGATTCAGCAAGATCACATCCACAGTAGTGACTTTGTGCTGTGTGACAAATCACCTACATGTGGGGATTTCAAACAACAGAACTTGGTTCCCAAGGATCAGTATTTGGGCTACAATAGTGCATCTCTGCTCTGTGATTTCTGGGACCTTGGCTGGGAGATTCCCAGGCTGTGGAAGAGAATCATCTGAAGGTCATGTCCAGTACCGATGTCACTGGAATACCTGCGCATGCATGGCTTCTCCATGTGTCACAGGGCACATTCTGCCTACTATGTGGGCTGTGGCAGTTACAAGCCCCCAGCCACCTCTTTGTGGGCAGTAGAAGAGCAGGTGGCATGGGCTGAACACATGGGCGCAGCTGCCTTTGGGTATGATGTGCCACTCTCCCCTGAGTAATGCACACAGCGGGCTGGAATATAGCAATTAGCTCACAGCGATAAAATGCACCAACTCCATCACCAGAGGTACAAGGTGCTTTGGGGAGTGGCAGAAACAGCATCCACTTGCCCACCCTGGGGCTCTGGCAGAAGCTTCGGGCTGAATCCCAGATGAGTCAAACTCATCCAGGGTTGCTTGGTGGGAAGGCCAAGCAGGGCGAATATCTGAGCTGAGGGAAACCTCTGGAAAGTGCAGGAGGACTCTGGTGGGAGCTCAGGCATGGGGTCACGTGGGGGCCAGATATGAGGTGCCTGAGAGTGGGCTCATTGCTCTCTGCCCTCCTTCATTCCCCACCCCTCAGCACACAGAAGACACTTCATAAAATACTGATTGAGACGCGTGACCAGCAAGTGCTGAAGAGAGAAAACCGTCTCCCAAAGGGTGCAGGGGGTCCTCTTGGAGGCGGCATGGGCTGAAGACAGGCCAGAAGTCACTTTCTTCTTGTGGGGACTCCAGTCTTTTTCCTTAGTTGTTACCTTTCCAATATTTTTCAATGCCCCTGGGAGTCCACCAGGGGTGGTGGCAGCCCCTGAGTCATTTCTTCCTTTCCCTGGTCCCAAGCCCCATGCTCTTTCCTGCCCCTTTTAGGGTGGGGCAGAGGCTGCTGTCTGAGGAGGCATTGGAAGGAGAGGGCCAGGGCCAGGAAGAAGGGAAAGGAAAGGAGGAGGAGATGGGAGGGCAGAGGAAATGGAATCATTGAGTGTTCTCAGTGCCAGACCTGAAAGCCCAGGCTGCAAATGGCTTTTTCCTTCATGCTTGTCCCAGGGAAAGAGCCAATTAAAATAGTAGCTATTGGAAATGGAAGAGTAATGGCAACAGACCACTGATCAACCCCACCTCTGGGAGCAGCTGGGGGCCTCAGGGTGCTCCGCGAAGCTCCATGTATGAGCACAGACACCCTGAGCTTGGGAGGCCAGAGGGCCCACGTAGGATGTGGGCTGCCCCAGAGTCTTGCCTACTATGGACCCTGCTTGGTGGCCTGAGAAGGGTCTGGACTGGTCTCTGAGGGCCTCTGTGCTATCTATGGTTAGGTAGCAATGGGCTGAACCATGGTGCTGAGGAGATCAAACTGTCCAGTTCCAAATCCCAGAATAGAGAAGCAGCAGGATTGGAAGGAATCTTAGGGACCACCAAGCCTGACTTCTGGGAGACAGTGACTTGCCAAGGGCCATGTGGCCAGTGGTAATGACAGATATAGAATCAGAGTGGAGGTCTCCCACTCCTGACCTGGTGCTCCTGCCTCTACTCTGCTGCCAGGGACATTCTTGCCCTGGGACATGCCATCCATCCCAGCCTGCTTTTGTGTTCCTAGCCCAGCCTATATCATATTCCTTCTACACACAGCTAACTCAAGGCAGCAGGAAGCATGCCAAAGGTTTTTCTGGCTTGAGGGCATCACTCCAGAACCCTCAGATATTTGCATAAACTGGCACTCACACAGCCAGGTTGTGATGTTCCCAGGAGGAGGCAGACAGAGCCCACAGGCTGGCTGGAACAAAGGGTTCCAGAGGTGCCTACTGTCTGCTCATAGTGAAGCCGGGTGGTGGGTGGCATTCTCTCTAGTTATCCATTAGGCCGAGTCTCATCCACCATAGTCAGTTTCCATGGCAACAGCAAGGTCCTTACCCATCATGTTCATCCTTACAGATTCCCACCCCAGCTGTCTGAGCCCAGGCTCCTTGCCCAGCTGCCGCATCAGCCCATGGGCTCTAGATAGCAGGTTTAACAGTGAACTGTCAAGCTGCCAGATAGAGCCTCCCGGGAAGTGCCTGGTAACTGACTAGCCCTTGAAAACAACCACATAATCACTTCTTAATTGGATTAGGAACTCGCTCTTGGTGGCTCTCTTTGGCTCCCCTGTTGGAGCCACCTCCCGTCATGGAGATCCTCCCTGTCCTTGCTATCCAACCTCCCAGGCCAAGAGAACACTAGAAGGGCTGCTCCAAAGCCAGTGACTGGTCCAAGCCGGAAAGGAAGCCTCTAATTTGGGAGGACCCAAGTACCCTCAGGGAGGAAAGAGCCCCAGCAGGGGACCGCCAGCCTTGCTCCTGGGCTCTACAAGTTGCTTTTCCCTCTGGGCTTTCGTTTCCCTGCTCTTCCTCACTAGACACCGCCTCCTTCCCCTCCCAGCTCCAAATTCACTCCCACCAGGAAGTCTTCCTTTCTGAACCATTCTTCTCTGCATCCTCAAAATGGCTATATTTGGTTCCTGCAACATAACTTGGTATATGTTGCGTCATAGATGGGGGAGATTCCTAAAGCTATTTATTTTCTGAAGCTTTTTTTTTTTTAATGTTTTCTTTCTGTGCTGGAAAATTCTTGTAGTGAGCATATGTTGTTAATCTGTCCAGCATCCCCTCTTTGGACTACAAATCCTTCTGCTGGTGACATTATGTCATTTTCTCATGGAAAGCCTATTCCATGGGATTTAGGTGGGGCTGTCTCCTCCAATTAGAGTAAGCACCTGAAGTAGGCCTGGCCAATCAGAGGACTGGCCACTTGGTTGGCCCTAGTGATTGGTTCATGGATGACCCCATGACCGTGCAGAGCCAATCAGAACTTTCCCTGGTATTCATGGAGGCTCTGCGGCTTCCCTGACCAATATCCATCCCACTATGCACCCCCGTCCTGGTCCTCACAAACAAAAACAGTTGAAGATTCTTGCCTCTCCACACCATCTTGCGGCTAGAGGTTGCCATGTCGTTCAGTTCCGGTCAATCAGACATAGGCAGACATTGTTGGGAAAGACATTCAAGAAAGGGTTTCAGAAAGAACAGACTCAGCTGGCAAGGCTGCTCCCACCCTAATTGTGACTAATCACTGTCTCTAAGATTAAGACATCTTAATACCGGGGCTGTTATTCTAGCCATGTGGATAGCAGAGCCCAAGAGACAGAGACAGAGGCAGAGATGAGAGAGGAAGAGAGGTAACAGTATCAGCAAAGCCCTTAGCATTGAGCCCTGGAAGCTTTAGAAAGTCCCAGTTTGGGGAGTTGATGAATCCTTTTCCTACCTAAGCAGGTTTGCATTGGATTTCTTTTCTTTCCATGAAACAGCCTTGAATGGAAACCTCTACAAGACCAAACTATTCTGTGTCTATTCTTTCCCCACCTAAGCTGTCCCATATGAGGTGCTACATACAAAGATGACACACCATAAAGATCAATGCAAATGAGTTGGAGTTCCCCAAGTTCATATTTCAATGAGCCAGATGAGAGCTTGAAAAGACTTGTTATCCAATTAAACTCATTAAAGAACAAGCTCATTAATCTCAAGGTAGGTCTCAGGCCAAGAACATCTCCAAAACAATGCACGGCCTGGAATCCCTTCTCTTCACCAAACCATTCCTTCAGCACTCTCCACCTCCAGGAAGCCTTCCATCTTCCTTGCCACTTCTGTGATTATTCACTTTTGTTAACAGTGGATCCAGTTATACTTGGCCCCATGTGTCATTTGAGCTGATCTGTGTGTGTCTCATCTCTCCCACCCTGCTTCCAACCCTCAGCCTCTCCACTGTTGCCAGATAACTAAAGAAATCTCTAGAACAAGGGCTGTGTCTCCACCATCAGACTAGGAACTCCCTGAAGGCAGAGGTTCTAACTCCCCTATTAGATTGGAAATTCAGATACTGACTCTCCTCACATCAGACTAGGAACTGGACAATCTAGAATCATCTCTCCATGCCTCGTGGAGCCTCATTGGCAAGATAAGAACTATGGAGTCTGAACTACTTACTCTGTAGAGACGGAGAATGGGAAGATGGGGGTAATAGCAGTTAGCAGGAAGATCCATCCTAACTTTCCGGGGAAGACTGATCAATAACCCATAAGCTTAGTCCAGGATCCCAATCTGTGATTTTACAGGTCTTGCAATAGTCTAACTTGTGTCCTGCCCATTCCTGAGTAGTAACATAAGCCAAAACCCTCTTTTATGGCCAGAATTCTGCCTTACAAGCTCATTTCTCTTGCTCTTTGGTTATTGCCCTTTGACTAACGAATCCCTTTATTGGGAAGCTTGGCAGATTTGAGTCGACACACAGCGGGGGCGGCCGGCCCTGCGCTCATGGTCTCGTGGTTCCTGTTGGGAGTAGCTTGCATAACTGGCAGTCCAGTGGGAGAGGCTACCGCCATTCTTCCCTCTTCAACACTCTGCCCTGGCTTTGTGTCCAAAGATGAACAGCAGCTACACCATGAGCTGTCGTGGAGAAAGGATTTAATGTAGGGTCTTGAAGAAAGTCAAGGAAAGCCACTCAGGAAGGATGAACAGCCTGCACGAAGGCTGCAGGTGCAAGGAGGGCCCACCTGAAGCTGAGCTGGGACCACAGAGCAGAGAGCAAAGGTGAAGCGGGCTGAGGGGCGAGGACACGGAGGCTGGTTTGCTTGTGGGAGAGGAGGGAACCAATGGAAGCCTTTGAATGCAGGTTTAATCTGTATTTGGTAGAAAAATCAATGGGGAGATGGGCCAGATCTTGGACAGGAGGAAGACGTGATAAAAATAGTGGTAATGATCGAGACATCTGCATGTAGGAGGATGAGCACACAGGGGAACAGAGGCGAGGTGCTCACCCAGGATGCAGCGACAGGGATCAGTGCACGGCACGGTTATGCGAGTGAGAGGAGATGGGATCGATGGAGCAACTCCCCAACTTTCAGACAGGTCTCTGTCTCTTACAGAAAGGTGGCAGGAGCTTGGGCTTATTCCCCCACCCCAGGAGTCAGCTACTATTTGAGATTGGCTGCTGCCAAGGGTTATCAGTTGTGGGCCACCCCACACGTGAGCCATGGAGAGCAGGGTCCTCAGCTGTCTAGGACATTCTTTCCATTGGCAATGGCCAGCCAGGGAGCCTCAGAGCAGATGGGATTGGGGAGCAGGCTTCCAAGAGACTTTGGCTCAGGTAAGCCAAGTTGGAAGACAGAGAGAGAAGTGAAAAATCTTCAGTCTCCACATTTTCTGGGCATACATATCCCAGACCAAATAAGGAGAAAGATGGGATGCGTTTTCACAATAACTCAAGACAGGGTCTCCATAGCAACAATTACCCAAAAATCCACTCCTGACAGTCGCAACAGCAGGAGCTAGGAAAGAAGACCGGGGGTGGGAGACACGGCGTGGGGGCTCGGAGAATGGCTTCCTTTTATTCTTAAACTGAAGGAAGAGCTGATGGCAGGCACCAAAGCATCACAGAGCCTGCCTAAGCCAAGAGCCCTCCACAGCTGATCTGAAAACAGCCTCAAAGATGAGGGACTCAGGGCTTGGGCGCAGGCACTCGGGATGTCCCCACAGGCATGTGGGCTGGGGTCGGCAGGCCACCATCCCTCCCACCACCTACCAGGGGGACAAGACTTCTCCCTGATCTCCAGAGGGCTCAGGGCAGGCTGACATAGACCCAACTTCCAGAGAAGTTAAAGTCTGGGGGCAGTTTATGTCATCGTGAAGACAGAGCCCAGCCCAGAGAAGGCTCACACAGGAAGTGCACTGGGAGGGTTGAGCTCTAGCCCACTCCACCCCACCCCCACCCCAAGCTTGCTGTAGGATCCCTGTTTCCCCACCGTGAAATATATGACCTACTCCCAAGAACTGTCACTAGGCCGAGTGAACAGCAAGAGATGGGAAATGCCCTTGGCAAAGTCAAGTTCAATACAAGCACAAGAGGTGTTGGTATAGCCATGCAGAGAAGCCTGACCGAATCAGCCATGCCCAGGGTGCTCCTCTCCAGGCAGACAGTTCCTAGGTTGTGGAGAGCCAGTGGAAGGAGCACGATGGGCCCTTAGGGTGCCAGAGAGGTACCAGGGAGAAGGGGGCAGATGGGGTGGGTGTGGCTTAGCAGCAGAAGTGTCTTCTGCTTCCTCCCAGCAAGCAGATGGAGACACTGGCAGAGTAAGCTCGAAGCAGGCAGCAGAGTGTGTAGCTTCCCGTTTTTATTATTTTTTATTTTTTAAAGAAGCTTGACTTAAAAAGGAAAAATATTTTGGAGAAACCTAAATCCAACTTCCCTATCCCCTACGCATACTTTGAGGTTTTTCTCCTTGTCTGGTATTCGGGAGTCTCTGGCTATTTTTCAGCTCCTGGAGCTCAGGTTGCATTAATGTCTCTATGGAAAAAAGAGACTTTTCTTTTTAATCTTAATTTTGGGGATGAAGAAAAAAGGCAGTTTGGGGCTGGAGCGGTAGCTCAGCAGTTTCAGCGCTTGCCTGGCATGCATGAGTACACGAGTTGGAACCCCAGCACCATGTGCACAACAAAGTGTCAGAGCAATGAAAGCCACATGAGAAACTAAATAAAATTGTTTCTCTCTTTTTTTCTCTCTCTCTCTCTCTCACTGTCCCTCTGTCTTTAAAAAGAAAATAAAAAAAGAAAAGCAGTTTGGCTTTCTTGTTAGAGCAGAGGAAAAGTCTGCTGGGTCTCACCTGCACTTCAGAAGCTCAGAGCTTTGGAAGAAAGCAATTCTCAAGAGTTTTTGAATATTAGAGGTGTTCTAGCCATGTGACTGTCCCTTGCTCCCTGAGGTAGAAGACAGCCAAGACTCCCTGTACCAGCTCCCCTGGAGAGTGATGCCCTTAGACTGAGTTATGATGGGAAAGATTAAGCTAGAGCATCTCTAGAGTATTTTTCCTGTTCCAGGGTCTATCCTTTGCCACCCCCACCCTAAAATATACCCACTTCCCATTTTTTCTCCCTAACCATGGAAAGTCCTGTCATCCCCCAGAGGCTCTCAGTGGTCATTTTTTCCACCCTACAGCTGACTTTCTTCCTTCCCCTTCTGGACTGAGCAGGCAAAGATTGGTGTGAGAAAGAGGCCACCTGAGGAAGACTGGCAGGGCCATCAGGCAGGGACTCCCAGGGTGGTCCAGGTCTGGTCATCAGCTCTCAAGGTCCAGGACACTCGGCCGCTCAGGACTGACTCTGCTGACCAAACACCATGTTGGGCAATCAGAATGCTACTTCCTAAGTCATGTATCTACCAAAAGACTTGTGTCCAAAATATTCCCAAAGAAGTCTCAAAGCTCAACCATAAGAAAACAGCAACCCAACTTTAAAAGTGAGCAGAAGGGGCTGGAGCAGTGGCTCAGTGGTAGAGCACTTGTCTGGCATGTGCGAGGACCTGGGTTGGAATCCTAGCACCACGTACACAATGAAGTATCGGAAGAACAAAAACCAAAACACCAGATGAAAATCTAAATAAAAATTTTTACAAACATAAATAAAAAACAAAAGTGAGCAAAAGACACTTCACCCAAGAAGATATAAAGATGGCAAATAAAAGCCTTTGAAGATAGGTGCTCAACATCATTCATTAGGAAAACGATTCTTCAGCCCACAGTGAAATACCACTACACATGCTCTGGAAAGTCACACATGTAACCACCAACAAATCTAACACTAAACACGACAAAGAACTGATGAGGAGCCAAGGCAGCCAGAACACTCAGACACGGCTGATGAGAATGGAAAATGGAGCAGCCAGGAGAGAAAGCAGCCTGGCAGTTTCTTACAGTTAGGCACGTACTTCCTGTATGGTCCAGCAGCCTCACTTCACGGTTTTTACCCAAGAGAAATGGAAAGTTGTTCATGCAAACCTTAGGAAAAACATACATGAATATTTATGTTGGCTTTATTCATAGTCACCAAAAACTGGGTACAACCCAAATCCTTCAACTAGAGATAGGGAAAAATAAAAATTAAATTTAAAAACCTGTGATAGGGGCAGGAACAGTGGCTCAGTGGTTGGAGCACTTGCCTGGCATGCGTGAGGATCCAGGTCCTAACCCCAGCACCACATGCACAACTAAGTGTTGGAGAAACAAAGGCCAGATGAAAAAATAAAATTGCTTCTTCCTCTCTCTCTCTTTCACTCTCTCCCTCTCTCTTAACAAACAAACAAACAAAAACCTGTGGTACAGTTGAGTGATGTGGAACACACCTGTAGTCCCAGTGACTCAGGAGGTTGATGCAGTAGGATCCCAAGTTCAAAGCCAGCCTCAGCAACTTAGGCCCTAAACAACTTAGTGAGACCCTGTCTCAAAATAAAAAATAAAAAGGGCTGGGGATGTGGCTCAGAAGTTAAGCACTCCGAGGTTCAATCCCTGGTACCAAAACCGAAACAAAACAGAACACCCATTCAGTAGACTATTACTCCTCCGCAGTAGAATGTATTGTTTTCTTTCTTCTTCCTCCTTCTCCTCCGTCTCCTCCTTCTTATTCTCCTTATTCTCTTTCCTCCTCCTCCTCCTCCTCTTCCTCTTACTCTTATTCTTCTTCGTAATCACCCTGCACCCAGGCTGGCTTTGAACTTGCAATCCTCCTGCCTCAGTCTCCTGAACTGCTGGGATTACAGATATGCTCCACTGTTCCTAGCTCCAAATATATTTTCTTTCTTTCTTTCTTTTTCTTTTTTCTTTTTTTAAAGAGAGACGGAGAGGGCTGGAGCGTTGGCTCAGTACACAGGTTCAAACCGCAGCACCCACGTACACAACTAAGTGTCGGAGCGACAAAAGCCCTGTGAAAAGCTCAATAAAAATTGATTCTCTCCTCTCTCTCTCTCTCTCTCACTGTCCTTCTCTCTTTATTAAGAAAAGAGAGTGGGACAGAGTTAAGCTTACTTTTCATCTTTTTGTTTGTTTGTTTTTTCTCCACTTAGGTGTGTACATGGTGCTGGGGTTCAAGCCTGGGTCCTCGCACATGCCAGGCAAGTGCTCCAACCACTGAGCAACCACTCCAGCCCCAAGCTTTTTTTTTTTTTTTTTTTTTAAGAAAGAGAGTCAATTTTTTCATCTTGTTTTTGTTTTTCCAACACTTAGTTGTGTGTGTGGTGCTGGGGATTGAACCCAGGTCCTTGCACATGTCAGACAAGTGCTCTACTGCTGAGCCACCTCTCCAGACCCTCCAAATATATTTTCAATCACAACAAATGAAAACAGATGAAATGCAACACTAAAAATGCTATATATACATGCTATACATATGTGTGTGTACATATATACATATATACGTATATTTTTTAAGAGAGAGGTTGGTTGGAGTGGTGGCTCAGCAGTTGCAAGGCTTACCACCTGTGAGGACCCAGGTTTGAACCCCAGCACCATGTACACAATGAAGTATCAGAGCAATGAAAGCCACACCAAAAAAACCAAATAAAATTGATTTTCTCTTTCTCTCTCTCACTGTCCCTCTCTCTCTTAAAAAAAAAAATAAAAAGAGAGAGGGAGAGAAAGAGAAAGAGAGAATCAATTATTTATTTAATTTTCCATCTGGCCCTTGTTTCCCAGACACTTGATTGTGTACGTGGTGCTGGGGTTTGAACCCGGGTCCTCATGCATGCCAAGCAAGTGCTCCAACTCTTGATCCACTGCTCCGGCCTGAAGACTATATTTTTTAAAAAATCCATTTATATGATATGTACCAAAAGAGAATGACGTGGAAAACTTGCAAGGAGAATGGGTTGAAGAAAATATTCAGAAAGAAAATATGGCCACAATGAGCCACGCCTTCCAGCATTCATGACCTCATGAAGTTTTCTGCTTTGGATCTGTACTGGACTGGTGACTCATTGAGTAAATACTATGTGGCAGAAGAGAAATACAAATTCTAGGCCCATTGTGAAGACCCAGAAACTTCTTCTTTTGTACCATGGTGAATGAATCTGCCATGTAATAAGTATAACCATATACACATGATGATGTCCTGGGACTACAAAGAGAGGAATGGAATCTAGTCATCCCAGTGGAGCTCAGTCTTCCAGCAGTCCCTGCCAAGGTGCCAGCCTTGGACATTGTACTAGGTGACCCCTAGGTGGTCGCAGCTCCAGCAGACATCCCATGCAGCAGAACTGCCCACCCATGCCAGTCAACCTGCAGAATCATGGGAGCTAATAAAATGGTCATCATTTTAAATGGGAAAGTTTTGGAGGTAGTTTGTTATGCAGCTATCCATAACTAAAATAATCATCTTCAATGTCTGTTAGACACTCTGCTTACTAATTACTTCCATAAATGACTAGTTGTTTAATCATTTTAACTCAGAGGTGTGTGTAACTCCCACCTTACAAATGGAGAAACTGAGGCTTGGAAATACTGTCACACAGCTACTAAGGAACAGAAGTAGGGTTTGACTCAAGAGCTTCTTGACTGTGGTCTCCACACACCCAATCTTTGTATTGTGTGGCAAAGTGAGGGTGTCAAAGGGTGAAAAGGTATTTCAGAGCAAATCACGTTTTCTGTGTCCCTTTAATGTGAGCTCCCTTTCTGCTTTCCACACATTCCTTTTTCCATCTCGTGATGCTGAGGAGGGAAGTGGATTCTGAAAACATGATCGGGTAAGTAAGTGCATGATGTAATTGGGGATTTTATTATAGTTTTGACACATTTAACAACAAGCATTAATTATCCTCAGTTGTCATTTGAGAACATGTAAATGCTACATCTGCTCACTGCCTCTTGTTCCTTCCAGACAGAAGGACACATGTTTCTTTCTGACAAGGGAGTGTGCCTTATTCCCACCTGAAGTCACCACTAATGAAGCCTGAACCTCAGGATGGGTTGAGGGAGATCTCAGTCTTTAGAGCTCTCCTCTTCCCATAACTCAAGAAAGTCCTCTACCACCATCAGGTGCTAGGGATCATCTATTCCCCACCTCATTTTCACAAATAAGGAAACAAAGGTCCACAGACAGTTGTGGTTTCATCAAAAACCCTGAGAGTTTTGATCAGTCAAGCTAGGTCTTATCTTCAGAAATCTCCTTTAATCCTCTCTGAACTCCAAGGCCCTCTGGAGTATCCTCTCCAGCTTCAAATAGGTTCCTGGGCTTCTGGTGGAGAAATCCGGAGTCCAGCAGAATCTAAGAGTGCCGAGAACAGGCAGGATCCTGTTGAGAACAGAACTTTGTCCCAGGAGCTCAACATTCAGCACCATGGACAGCTCATCAATCGTGCTACAGAGGTGGTGGGAGGTTGGTTGCTCAGAAATCCAAGTACCGGAATAATACTAGAGACCATTTAGTCCAGTCTCCTCAGTCTGCATGTCAGGAACCCTGGGAAAAGACACATGACTTGGGCAAGGTCACACGGCAAGTGAGTAGAGAGTCAGGGATGGGAGCCAGGAACCTACTCCTTCTACATGTCTTCAAGGCCCCCAGATACCTGATACCTACGACTTTTTATTTTTTTATTTTATTTTAATTTCATCCTGGGGATTGAATTCAGGGATGTTTTACCACTGAGCCACGTCTCCAGCCCTTTTTATTTTTTTGTTTCAAGATAGGGTATCACTAAGTTACTTATGGCCTTGCTAAGGTGCCTCGAACTTGTGATCCTCCTGCCTCACTCAACCTCCTGAGTTGCTGGAATTACAGGCTTGCATCATTATGCCTGGCCCCATGACTTCTTAGTGGCATAGTCAGAGCTTGGATCAAGGTCTCCCAAATCAAAACCTCCTTCTCTTAGAAATGGAAAGGAGAAATAGGAAACAAGAAAACAGGAGAAATAAAAAACCAAAAGAGCACCCGGCCCTGATGGGAAGGTCTGTGATTTGGCCTTTAACTGCCAATTCTTGACAGGAGCTTCCTACTTCTCCAAGGTGATGTGGCCTTTTGGCAACAATTTAGTTACCATGGCAACCTCATTCCAAGTTTCATCTCCATGGCAATTCATTAGTTTTTCACCCTCTGGTATGTACACACGTGGCTGTCCATATGTACATCCCAGAAAATTTAATATAAAATCACATTATTGAAGTGAAGTATCTCATTATCTAGGTCTGCAAGCTTAGAGCATAACAAGGCACATTCTAGGGGGGAAAGAGAAAGGACCCAGACATTGCTATTGAAAAACCTCTCCTAATCATTACAGCTCAGTGCATCTTAAGCTCACCATGCACAAATCATTTCTCCTTTTGTTTTCTCCCTAGTGTCCCCTGTTCCATGGCAAAGGCTCCGTGTTACCTATGCTGGTAAGAAGAGCTAGGGCGAGGAGAGATGAAGCTGGTCCTTCAGCCTACCACCTCTGTGCCACCCCAGCAGCGTCCCTACTGCTTCTCTTATCCTCTACATTCCAGTTTGGGGCATCTTTGGACCTGGCAGGGTAGGCGGCAAGACTCTCTGTAAAGGTGGTGGCCACTGTCCAAATATTGGTTCCACCACCTCCTGTGACTGCGCCTCCATTCCCTCTATTTCATGGAGAGAGAGCTACATGGGGACTCCCATGACCCCATCAAGCCCCATCCTGCAGCAGGGCCAGAGCTGCTTTCCTATGCCCAGAAAACCTGAGCAGCCCCAGAACTGGCAGCCTTCCCTGTAATGAGGCTCTGTCCTGATGACAAGAAGCTCAGTTTAGCAGTTACAGATGGCAAACATCCATTCTGTGATAAGGAGAGTGTGTTTGGTAGATAATGGTTTAAAATGGGGGGCTGGGGATTTAGCTCAGTGACAGAGCACTTGACTAGCATGCGCAAGGCTCCGAGTTCAGTCCTCAGTCCTGAAAAAAAAATGGAATTGTTCATGGGACAAAAAAAATTAATAATAACTAAAAGGATTTGGTGGTAAACGATTGAGAAACAGAGGCAGGCCCCACTCTGAGGATTAGTCCTGAGCCAAGAACTTGAGCATATAGGATCATAAGGCCCTGCCACCTTTCCCAATGCAAGAGAGGTGCTTCTTACCTTTCCCAACCTCTTTGCACACTCCCTTGGGCCAGCTCTAACTCTTCATCTCTCCAGCCCCAACTCCTGCTCCCAAGCACTCTCGCCATCGCACACAGTGGAGCAAAAGACACTAGCTGTGGAAGAGCAGATTCTAGGCTGCCATTGCCTGGCTGTAACTGACCTTGTGCACACCCATGATCTCATCTATGAACCCTGGGGTACAGGGTTGCTGTGAGAATTAAATAATGAGCTGTTTGTAAACCATTTGTCTCAGAGGTCAAAGTTAATACATATCAGTTCCTGCCCCCTTGTCCCTTCCTCCTCTCTCCTATCACTTCTGAATGGTTACAGATTCCATCCTGGAACATGAAAATGTTTCCTGCAAAAATGTTTTCCCACTCCCAAGACTGCAGTGGGAGCCGGGCATGGTGTTGCATGCCTGTAATCCTAGGGGCAAGGGAGACTGAGGCAGGAGGATCGCAAGTTCAAAACCATCCCTAAGCAACTTAGAGAGGCCCTGTCTCAAGATTAAAAAAAAAAAAAAAAAGCAAAAAATGGCTGAGGATGTGGCTCACTGGTTAAGCACCACTGGGTTCATTCCATGGTACAATAAATAAATAAAATAAGATAAACCTGCAGTAGGAAAAAAGCTGGGACATGAAGACTCCAACTACCATCAGTCATACGCTGAACTTTTTCAGTAGATTCATGTGCAGGGCAGGGGCATGCACTTGGACCTTTCCACTCAGAGACCTGGAAACAATGCACTGCCCAGCGACAGGAGATTGGTTAGATAAAGTGTGAGAGGTGCATAAAAGAAAACTGTACAGCCCTTTAAACGATGGTGCGTATGACTTTTGGTTCCTGCCATGAAACTTCATCATCATACATTGTCAAGTGTTAAAAAAAAAACCAAAGTCACAATACATCTTCAAAACTCTACATATACTATAATAACATCTTTTGGAGAGAAAAAAAATCTCAATTTAACTCTACCAATCCCTAATCATATGAAAAGATAAATGCCAAAGGATTCATGGCAATTCTTCCTAGATTGTGACTGTGGCTGTTTATTTAACCTTTGCTTTTCTTTCTTTGTTGCTATAAGTGTTAATTATCTGTATAATAATTTTAAAAGCAAAATCATCTTGAGGACGCCATCCATGGTTTCTGCAGACTCTTCCGAGCTGGCAATCAAGGCTCTAGCCCACCTCAGTTCTCCCTCATGCGAGATTAGCATCTCACATCGCTCTGGCCTAACTACATCCTTTTCTGATAGCAAACGTCACATGGATCTAGATAGAGATGCATCTACACTTTAAAACATTTTTTCACCAGGTACAGTGGTGCATGCCTGTAATCCCAGTGGCTTGGGAGGCTGAAGCAGGAGGATGACAAGTTCAAAGTCAGCCTCAGCAACTTAGAAATGCCCTCAGCAACTTAGCAAGATCCTGTCTCAAAATAAAAAATAAAAAGAGCTGGGGATGTGGCTCAGGGGTTAAGTGTCCCTGGGTTCAATCCCTGGTACATCCCCCTCCCCTAATTTTTTTCTTAATTTATTGCATTATCAAGAGCTTCTCATATATTTCTTGTATACTTAAACTTCCTAATCACCTGGAGAGGTCATTTAATGTACCCATTTTACAGATAAGGAGGCTGAGTCCCTGAGAGATTGATAGCTACAAACTGTTGCAGTAAGGTCCAAGCCCAGGCCTGCGTGAATCAAAGACTTGTCTCTTCAACTCCGAGCTCTGCTGCTCTGCACACATCCACCCTCCACCTTCTCATCCAGCCTTTGTTAGATGCTTATTTTTGTTCTAGGAGCCAGGCCGTACCCCTGGGATGCCTTCCATCACTACTGAGGGCAAAGGGTGACACTTCAGGAGGTAGAGAGGCAGGGCCCAGGGCCTGGCTTTGAGGAAGGATCACTTACAGTTGAAGCCAGGGACTGATGGGATAGGCAGAGGACTCGGGCCACCTGAGGGAGGGATGGGGCCACTCCAACATAGGCAGCCACTGTTTCTGCACAGCCCAGCAGCCAACCATCGCCACCCTCAATGTTACTCCTTTGTTCCTTTTTTCTGCCAAGACACAGTGATGGCTGTGCTTGGTGGAGGCCATGTTGACAGAACCCTGGGGCTAGGGCAGGAGGGGAGAGCACAGCCACCTCCTCTGCTTTCTTTCTTATTTCTCTTCTCTTCTCTTTTCTCCCTCTCTCTCTCTCTCTCTCTCTCTCTCTCTCTCTCTCTCCCTCCCTGCACCAGGGATCAAACCTAGGGATGTGTAACCACTGAGCCACATCCCCAGCCCTTTTTAGTTTTTATTTTGAGACAGCATCTTGCTAAGTTGCTGAGGCTGACTTCTAACTTGTGATCCTCCTGCCTCAGCCTCCAGAGCCGCTGGGATTGCAGGGGTGCCTTACCATGCCTGGCTCCTCTGCTTGCTTGCTTTTTGGTGCAGCTAGAATGGGTACATGAAGGCTGTCTCTTGATCAAACTGAGGAGAACCAGGGACAGTGAAGGGACTCAGGAAGGAGTTAAGGTTGCATATGGGTCACTAGGGCTCTGAACTTCAGCTCTGAAGCAAAAGACGGAGTCCATGGCTGGCAGCCTCCCACAGGCTGGCCCCACTGAGCAGGGAACAAGCACTCTGTCATGTGGCCATTGGTGACAGATGTTGGCCTCTGCCCATCTGGCTGTATCATTGTTCACCTCCAAGATCCATGTCCCAAGCTACATACCAGCCATTTCCCTGCAAAGAAACCCCAGGAGAATCCCAGGTTTCCTGCTGACCTGCAAGCCCCCACCAAACTCTATCCTCCTCTGGGTGGTGCTAACCACTCAAAAGGAAATAGTAGAGGCACTGAGCGTGACCTCATTAGGCCTCCATGTGCATGGTTGCTTCCATAATCATTAACATCTGAGGGCGGAGATGGGTCTGCTTCTATCCTAGCTACCCACTAAGCACCCAGCAGCAGGAACCTGGCATCGATCACTGGCCTGGCTGATGCATTTTAAGAACCGAGTTTGCATGTTACCTCTGCCACCAGTTAGCTGAGAGTATGACCTTGAGCCCTTTGCCTACCCACACGACTAGATGGCAATCTTGAGAGCTGTTTCGCTGACTGTTGCCTCTTGTTGTTATTGTTATTGCTGAGAATTATTGCAATCGAGTGCTTCCCATGGATCAGACTCTGCCTTGCCCTGCATTGGGCAATCGAGCTATTACTGCAAGGGTAAGCAGGTGCTGCCCAGAACACTCCTCCCAACTGCCACCTCAGAGTCCTGAACACTTGTCCCACCCAGCCTGAGCTGGCATTATGGGACATGTTAGGTGCCTGGTATGATCTTGATTGACAAAAGAGGATCGCAAGCTCCACTCAAGGGATGCTGCTTAGGAATCCAACTAAAGTCTTTGGTGTTAAATGTGTGTGTGTTCCATGTGTGTTCATGCTTATACATGTGTAATAAATCTTTTCCCCAAAGTTGGAAACTGGATGCAGAACATTTCAGTCTGTATCCACCACTTCTCACATTTTATTCTTTCCCTCCAGAACCACCCCTGCCACTCAAGACTGCTCTTGTTCTGCTGCCAAGTTGGGGCCTGGGGAGGGTGAACCTCAGAAGCCATAGCCATACACCCCCTTTGTAGACTTGGCTTGGACAAGCAAATGGGAAAGCAAGCGGCGCTGGTGATCTAATCCTCCACTGTCCCCTGTTCCAGAGCACGTCTTGCCGGTGGGAGTATATCAGGTCTCAGAAGTACATCTCTGACTCAGGACAGGACATGGAGGTTTTGACCTGGCCTCTGAGATTCATGGAACCAGCTACTCCCATCCTAGTGCCTGGGGCTTCAGGGGCTACACACTGGGACTAGTCTCTTGCTCATCCCTGGCACAGTAGCCAGTCCACAGCAGAACTGCACTTGACACTGGCTGAATGAACTTGGGCAAATCCATTTAACTGAACTGTTTCCTTTTCTATAAGCAGAAAACTAGGAGAATGCTCCTCTTAGTCACCAAGGGTCTGGCTATGTGACCTCAGGCAACCTTTTTGGGCCTCAGTTTACTTACTTATAAAATAAAATGGGAGAAGTAATGAAACTCTCCTCTCAGGGATGGCAACTCCATGTTTGACATTTTAGGCACTCAACAGATTATTTTCATCATCTTTATGAAAGTGCTTATTTAAAGCTACAAAATGCTTCGCAAATATGAATTACCATTTTTCTATCCAATTCTGTTTTACTGGGAAAGAGTTCATGTGATATACAAAACTAACAATACTCATAATTATCTTCTTTGGGTATCTTGTTTGTTAAATGCAAGACCCTAGGGCTGGAGTGGTGGCTCAGCGGTTTCGGCACTTGCCTGACAAGCACGAGGACCCGGGTTCAAACCCCAGCACCACGTACACAACTAAGTGTTACACAACTAAGTGTTGGAGCAACTAAAGCCATGTGAAAAACTAAATAAAGTTGTTTCTCTCTTTCTCTGTCTCTCTCACTATCCCTCTCTCTTAAAAAAAAAAATGCAAGACCCTAAGTCTACTTTACACATGTATCCTCGGAGCTATGGACCCTACTGCTCCTATTTCACAAATGAGGAAACTGAGGCACAGAGAGGTTGAGCTTCTCCAAAGTCATGGAGCTAGGAAACAGAGCAGCCAAGATTTCACAGATTTTCGCAGGGTCCCAGGCTTCTCTCCTGAATCCAGAACCCTCTGAGATTTGGGCCTTGCATCCTGAACAGACCTCCCAGGAAGAGTAGGTGGAGTTTCCTGAGAACCTGCACCCTCTTCATTCATCTTTTTTTTTTTTTAAGAGAGGGAAATAGAGAATCAATTTTATTTAGTTTTTCATGTGGTTTTCGTTGCTCTGACATTTCATTGTGTACGTGGTGCTGGGGTTTGAACTCCCGTCTCATGTATGCCAGGCAAGTGCCATAACCACTGAGCCAGCTCCAGCCCCCTCTTCATCTTCATAGCACCCAAGGCTCAGGATTCTAATCCAGTGCAGCCCTTGTCTGGAGCACTATACCTCATCCATTTCTATCTTTCACACTTAGTGTTTGCATCCCAGCCTGAGGTTCACATAGGCAGCTAGGTATACACTGCAGGCCTTCAGGGCTTCCGGGAGAACCTAGGACTACACATGATCCCCCCTGCCTTTTACCCCTCCCCCAGGATCCTATTCCTCCCCGAGGTGTCAGCTTTACTTTTGTGTGTGTCTGCACACGAGCACACACCCATGCACACGTGTCCACTACGCACTCTTATACATCACACTATTTTGGGTTTTTTTTTTTTTAAGAGACAGGGAGAGAAAGAGAGAATCAATTTTATTTATTATTTATTTATTTACTTATTTATTTTAAAGAAAGAGAGAGGGACAGTGAGAGAAAGACAGAATCAATTTTATTTAGTTTTTCATGGACTTCTGCTTCTGGACACTTCATTGTGTATGTGGTGCTGGGGTTGGAACTTGCCTACTTGCACATGCAAGGCAAGCGCGGTAACTGCTAAGCCACCGCTCCAGCCCCAGTTTTATCTATTTTTCATCTGTTTTTTTTTTCTCCAACACTTAGCTGTGTACGTGGTGCTGGGGTTCGAACCCGCATCCTCATGCATGCCAGGCAAGCGCAGTAACCCCTGAGTCACTGCTCCAGCCCCTGTTTGTTTGTTTTTAAAGTGCAAAATCCTGTGAAGCTTCCCCACTTAGGTTTTCCTTTGTTATGAAATTTAACTCTTGAGTCACCCTCCCCGCTCTGGCCCCTGTTGCATCTAGTAGCAGACCATCTTTTTAGAGCAAAGATCTGGTATGGTTCACTCTAACGCAGCCTGCAGAAACCCCCATTTTCCAGATATTTGGGGCTTTATAGGACTGTCTGCAGCTGTCCGAGTGGTCTTCTCCAGCCGCCTGGTAGCTCAGGCTCCAGGCATCTGTACTGCTTGTACCCACATGTCCAAGTTGCCTAAATTATCAAAGGCAGCTCCATTCACCAGGCCAGCTACCTGCAGGTTACACCAAACCATCACGAGACTCTCCACGCTGGGGGATTTGCCCCGTAGATACTTAATGAGGAAACTTTGGCCCCCAGCCTCACTGGTCTGTCCCATCCCACTGAATAACCTGCAGGTCTGAGATTGGGGCAGGAGGATGAGGGGGAAGGGGCCACAACCCCGACATTGACAATTCTGACTGCATAGGACTGCCCAAGAGCCAGGAAAATTCCAGATCCTTTAGTCAGTGACTATCTATGCTTTTGTTGAGATACTTCCCCACTACCCTCTCCTTTAGGAAACTGGTACCAAAGACATCAGAAGTTTCCCTATGCTTCTTGTCCTAAAGCCAGTGAAGGCATCAGCCTCTTTCTCATTCTCTCATTTCTCTTCCTTTCCACTCATGGCAAAAGACAGGAGTGCAGAAGAAATCCATTGGAGCCTTGTTTCCCCAAATCTCCCAAATACAGGGGTGCCTGAGTGGGGCCAGCACTGGGGCTAAGGGCGTATGCACATGCCCCAAATCCCAGCTTTCCCTCCAATCCCCCGAGTTTCAGCTGTCCCCCTGGGGCCATCCTTTGAAGACCACAGAACTGTCCTCTCCTCTTGGTCAGTGAGCACCAAGGTTCTTCCTGCTTAACACAGCTCTAGAGGAAGTTGGCACCTCCAGGGGTGCAGCTGGGGTATCTCATAAGGGGAGGTTCCAGCCCCCCAGAAGACAATGCAGTTGGAGGCCATTTGCTCGTTTTAAGCATGGTGATTCCCCTTCCTCCTCCGGTTGCAATGAAGAGGCTTCCTGGAAGGCTGCTCACCTGCCGTCTATAAGGGCATCCGTGAAACAAGCCCATGGTTGGGACCTTGGTTCTTATCATTAAAATTTTAAGTCGATCTAGTTCCTCACTCTCACCCGCCCAAGTGAGTCCTATTTGATCACTCTTCTCATAGCCTGCTTTCCTCTTTCTGGATTCAATGCACTCTCACGGAGGAGACTCAAATTTCCAATGATTTAATTCATCGCACAGACTGTTAAGCCGCCCCAAAGGAACCCGCCTCCGCTGTTGGCGTAGAAAACAGTTCCTTTATCCTTCCCTGACTCGGGCTTCGGTGTGGAGCCCCAGATCTGCTCGCACCTCACCGCAGGAGGCCCGCAAAGGCGCTCGATTTTTCTGGACAGGCTGAATGGGCTCCCACTAGGGTACGTGTCTCCCTCCACCCCCGGCGCTCTCAGCCCCGCAAACACACCCACAGGCACTGGTGGGAAGTAGCCGGATGTCCGACGGCTGCCGTTTTATTACAAAAATTTCTTTTCAGATGCAAAATCAGGCCAACAAGCTCAGCGACTCCCACTCTTCAACCACTCCCCTACCCGCTGGTGACCTCCATCTACACACACAACTCCCACGCGAGCGACCTCAACCCCGCACTACATTCCACACTCACGTCCACCCTGGCCCGAACTTCTTAAAAAAAAAAACAAAACCTGTTAAGAAACCTTATCCCCCCGCCCCATGCTGAAGCGCACACAGGACCCGGCCGGGCGTGGAAGTCCCTTTTCGCGCCGCTGCCACCGCAAGTCCCGCAGTATCTCCAAGGCACGGGCTCCTGGATGAAGGTCGCTGCCTTAGCGCTGCGGCTGCCTAGCCCGGAGAGGGACCGGGGACAGGGTCTCCCTTCTCGCAGTGGCGCTGGCGAAGCCGACCCGCACGGCGCTCAGTACAGCCCCAGGATGGCGGCGCCCACGTCCTTTGAGGGCCGACGCTCCTGCACCAGAAAGTTGATCATGCTCTCGGACTTGATGAGCAGGTTGCAGCCCAGGAAGAAAACGCCGAAGACCACGGTGAGCGACAGCACGCAGACCACGGCGATCTGCGCCACGCGTGACACCCACAGGCTGCGTTCGTCCGGAGCCAGTCCCGCTGGGACCCCGTCGCTGGCGGTCAGCTGTGCGCCCCCGGGGCAGCAGTCTAGCCACGTACCCAGTCCTTGGCTGTGGTTCCCCAGGGCGGCCCCGGCGCCGCCGCCCACGCCACCCACATCGTCCAAGCTGCTGTGGTTCAGGAAAGTCGCGTTCATAGCGGCGCGGCACCCGGGATCTCGGTGCGCGGTCCGGGGCGCACGGGGAGGCCGGCTCCGTTCGCGCTCTCGGGGACGCTCTGGCGCGCGGTGGGGACGGAGGGAGGACTGCCCACGCGATGGCACCCTCTCCGCCCGCCTACACTCCGGCACCGGGCAGGAAGCGGCACAGGGAGGCGCGAGCAACAGGCGGGGCGGGAGCGGGAGCTGGAAAACGGAGCTGGGAGCGGTGGCCCGCAGAGCTCCTCGCCTCCCGGCTGCCCCTCCCCGTCAACGGCCCCGCCCCGCCCCGCCCCGCCAAGCCTGGCCTCTGCGGGGCGGGAATCGAGCCAGGGCTCAGCCACCAGGTCCCACCGCTGCTAGGGGTCGGGATCCCGCCACGGTTCCCTTCCCTAGGGCTGGCGAAGGTTGACCGTCTCCAGGCGGCTGGTGTTTGGGCTACAAAATCTCCCCAAGGTGTCCATTCCAGGATTTGGTGCTCTTAGTGGTTGTGTTCCTCCGGAAGTCTGCCCTAAATCTCATCTCAGCTGTTTCTTTAAGACAGATTAGGCCTTCCTAGACATCGGAGTTGTGATTCCTAGCATTGCTGTTTCCACTGGGCCAATGGCCCTGAGTCGCCAGCAGTTTTGCATCTCCTCTGCCGGAACCTCCCAGTTTTTCCTGGACTGAAAGCTAAAGGACTGTTGCCTTCTTCCCTACATCCCTACCTCATTTAATTTTTCGATTAAATATAAGCCACTGGAATTTTTCTCTTTTTCTTTTTTACAAAAACATAGTCATTGTAGACCAATCAGAAAGCATGGATTAGCAAAATAGAAAAAAAATCTAAAACCTCATAACCTTACCATTACGATGGTCGATGTTATCCCTTCGGTACAAACTCTTCCGGGTTGTTTCTATTTGTGGGGATCTGAATACATATATTGGAAAGGCGAGGTGCAGTGTTCACACATACTGTTTGGTACAGCTGGTATCTGGTCTTTTGGCCATTTAGATTTCTTTAGAGAAATGCTGGGCTATGTTCTTTGCCATTCTGCTGGAAACAGCCCCTGACCTTGGCATACCTGCAGTCCTGCTGCTTGCTCCAAGGAAAGGGGAGGAGAGGGGTGAATGGGTGTGTACAGGGGCCAGCCTGCTCCAGCAAGCCCGAAGAGCTGAACCGAATGGCTGGTCTTTGACTTATTAAGCACTTACTGTATGGTCACTGCACTAAACACATAACCTCACTGGACGCTTGCACCACCAGTCTTTGGGTTTCGACTGGACTGTCTGTCCCCTTGACATGAGGAATCGGGCTCAGGCTATATAGCTGACTTATCCAAGATCATGTAACTAATTAATCATCAGATCCAAAATTTGAGCCCAGATCTGTCCTGTTCAAAAGCTACATTCTTAATTTTTGCTATCCCCCTCTCTTCCATTATCCCTGAGATGGTTTCTCTGGATACCTGGGGTCAGGGAATGGGGAGATGGTGTTGTCTTTGGCCTGGAGCAGGAAGCGAGTGAGAGCTTGGTTTTTGTGGAAGTTAATGAAGACTAGCCTCACCCAAACAAGCCAAGGCTATTTATTCAGAACTTGCTATAGCAAGAGAGGCAGCCACCATCACTTGTGTTTTGCAGAGACTTAAAGGCAGGCAGATAAGTGGGAAGCTTTATAGTAGTGGGAGGGAAGGTGGGATGGCTTCAGGCATGCCCTGGTTGGGGGCATGGGGAAGCTGTAGGTGGGCTCCCTAGAAGAGGGGCATCCATAAGATTGGTTAGGGGAGCGTATTTGCTTTCTCCTATTTGTCCTGCATTGGAATGAGATGCAAAATTAGGGAAGCTGTCAGCTATTGATCAAATTCCAGCCATTTGGGGCTGGCTGCTACAGGGGTAGCTGTTTGGCTTCCTGGGCTATTGTTGCAGGTCCCTGGTTGCCCTGTTTTCACATATGGTCTGGTCACTGTCTGTTTGCAGATTTGGTGTCTCTTTTGTCCTTCCTGACTTGAACCCAGCAGCTCCCTGCCCAGTGTGTCCTCCTCCACTTCTCCCTCCTGCCCTTTCTGGAGCCTCCAGTCTCAGCAAATTCAGTAGCAGTTTGATGTATATTAACTCTTCTGATTTCCCTGAAATTTAAGTGTATATTAGTTATTGATGGCTGCATCACGAATCTCCCAAACCAAGCAAACGTTTATTCTCTCTCACAGCACAGTTTCTGGGGCCAGGAATCTGGATGCAGCTTAGTTGGGTGACTGTGGCTCAGGAACCCTCACAGGACTGTGGTCAAGGTGTTGACCAGGGACACAGTCATCTGAAGGCTCCACTGGGGACAACGGATAGGCTTCCAAGATCACTCTCTTGCTGGGGTGTTGTCAATAGGCCTCAGTGCCTAGTTGGTCACTGGCAGAGGGACCCTAGTTCCTTGCCATTGGACCTCTCCATGGTGCTGTCTGAGTGTCCCCATGACAGAGCATCTACCTTGCCTCAGGAACACTCTTTTCTTTTCACTTCCTTTTCCTTCCCTTTCTCTCTTTCTTCCTTGTAGAACTGGGGGTTGAATTTAGGAGTATTCCACCACTGATCCACATCCCCAGCCCTTTATTTTTTATTTTGAGACAGGGTCTCACTAAGCTGCCGAGGCTGGTCTCCAACTTGCAATCCTTTTGCCTCAGCTGTCCTCCTCCCCTGAGTTGTCAGAGGCTCTCTCTCTCTCTTTCTCTCTCCCCCCCCACTCTCTCTTTTTGGCACCAGGGACTGAACCCAGGGGTGCTTAACCACTGGGCTACATCTCCAGCCCTTTTCAGTTTTTAGTTGGAGACAGGGTCCCACTAAGTTGCTTAGGGCCTTGCTAAATTTCTGAGGCTGGCTTTGAACTTATGATCCTCTTGCCTTAGCCTCCCAAGTCACTGGGATTACAGGTCTGTGCCACATCAGAGCCATTCTTGAAGAATGTGAGCAACTGGTGGAAAGGAGAAGGACCGAAGAGTAAGGCTGCAGAATGAAGTATATTAGTTTTAGTTGTTGTTTAATCTGCATAGTGAGCCTCATAGGAAGAAATCCTTAGTCCCATTTGACACATGAGAAAATGGAGACTCAGAAGGGAGAAAATCTTGCCTAAGGTAACAGAGCTGGTAAAGGGCACAGCCAGCATTCAAACCCTTAGATACCTTACAACCAAGCCCATCCTCTTTCCAGTGCTGGTGTATGGAGGTGAGCATATGTGGCGAGTATTTCATGGTTAGGGAAATATCGGAAGCCCCCGGAGCCTGGGACGGGTCTTAGGAACCCAACAAGACGTCTGTCTACGGGGTAACCTCCCCTTCTCTAGAGACAAGAAAGCAGGTGCCTCTGGGCTCAGCTGCCACCCACACGGGACTATTTTTACCCTCTACCTCAGCGACAGTCTGCATCTCCAGGCTCTGGAAGGGCCATCTGGGCAGCCTGACTCCCCAGGAGGGTCTGCCACACAGAAGCTGCATGCCCTGCTGTCCCTGCAGCTGTTTCTGAATAAACCTTTAGCCCTGGCATGCCTGGGCCATCAGGGTCAGTATAACAACCCCTTATCCCAGAACCAGAAAGTTGGTAAAGTTTCTCTGATTGGTACCAATAGCCAGGTGGACCTATGGGAATGAAATGCCTACATCCACAACTTTAAAAAAATTGTGTGTGTGTGTGTGTGAGAGAGAAATAGAGAGAGAGAGAAAGATACTGGGGATTGAATTCAGGGCCTCACACAAACTAGGCAAGTGCTCAACCTCTGAACTACATCTCCAACCCCCCTGACTTTTAAAAAATTTGAAACAGGATCTTGCAAAGTTGCTGATGCTGTCCTTGAACTTGTGATCCTCCTGCCTCCACCTCTTGAGTAGCTGGGATTACAGGCATACGCCACCTGCCACCCGCGCCTGGCTCATCCACAGATATTTTAAATTGTTCACATTTTAAACAAGGTTAATAAAGTGCTATTTGCATGAGCCCTTTTAACTAGGAGGTAAGAATGATTTTATTTGCATATTTAACCATAACTCCCTCCACCCCTTAGAAAAATGTAAATGGATATTCATCACATGACAGGGAACTGCAGGGATGCCCGAGAGCCCTTGAACAGAATTTATTTTATGAAGTGGTTTCAAACAGCCCCCCTAGGATTCTGTTTACACTGTTCATTTTTTGGCAAACTCTTCCTGGAGCAGGCAAAGGTTGCCTTCTGCCCAGTTCCTGTCCAAATGGTCTCACGTTTCAACTTGGCAGAAGGGAAGTTAATGACATTTTACTGCATCTGGTACAGAATTAAAATAAACACAAGTTGCCCTGTTCAGCCTTTGCCCCCAGTGAGATTGCCAGAGCAGGACTGGCCCCTGCTCTGTTTATTGGGAGCCGGCAGAAGCCAGAGGGAGGGCCCCAGGCTGTTCAGGCCAAGGTGGCTTTACCCAGATTGGCTGGAGAAATGGCTCATGAGTGTTTCTGTAGGAGTGGAAAGGGGACAGTTCCAGTTGCATACTATACAGTGGAGAGCAAAGACAGATGTCACACGTACAGTGGGACTTCATGCCCCAACCTGCCACCTGTCTGATTTGTGTTTTAGAGGATCTTTGGATTTCAGAGATCTGGGATCTATTTCTCCCTCTACTTCTAGCTGGCTGTATGATCTTGGACAGGTTATCCATCCTTTCTGGACTTTAATTGGGTCATCCTCTAATCAAAGGAGCTGGATCAGAAAATGGTCAATTAGACTTGATTTACAGCCAGGTACAGTGGGGTAGCCTGTAATCCCAGCAGCTCGGGAGGCTGAGGCAAGAGGATCGCAAGTTCAAAACCAGCCTCAGCAACTTAATGAGGCCCTAAGCAACTTAGTGAGACCTTGTCTCGAAATGAAAAAATTAAAACGGCTTAGGGTGTAGCTCAGTAGTTAAGCATCCCTGTATTCAATCCCGGTAACCCCCCTCACCCCGCAAAAAGACTTTCTTTACAAAAACGGATTGGTGGACTAAATGGACCATCGTCTGCTTTCACCAACTCCATGCATGGGAAAGCCTGGAGCCCAAGGTCTGTGACTAGTCTGCTCCTAAAGTTCCACCTGGGCCTCATTACCCTAAATGAGGAGGTTGGCCACTATCTACATTCCCCAAACTGCTCTCTGTGGAGTCCACAACAGAAAGGACGCTGGCCTAAATACTGCAGGACTTCTCAGGGTCTTAGTTCATGGGCATGTCTTATGAATTCCCACAGGAAGAGACATTTCACAGTGGAACATTTTATTTCTTTTACTTCTCCTCCTCCTGCTCCTCCTCCCCCTCCTCCTTTCTCCTTCTTCTTTTTCAAGAGAAAGGGACATTGAGAGGGAGAGAAAGAAAGAATCAATTTTACTTAGTTTTTTTCATGTGGCTTTCATTGCTCAGAGAATTGGTTGTGTACGTGGGTGCTGGGGTTTGAACCTGTGTCCTTGTGCATGCCGGGCAAGCGCCGTAACCACTGAGCCACCGCTCCAGCCTCGGAACACTTTATTTCTAACACCAGCTGATATTTTGTGCTGCTCAGCAGAGTTTGGGAAATCTCTTATAGCCTCCCTAAACCTGTTTCCTTCTCTGTAGAACAGGCACCTGCCTCCTAGAAGTGCGGGGAAGGTTAAATGAGGTAAGGCTTGGAAACAGGCCTGGCGCAGTGCCCGGCACAGAGTAAATGCTCAATAAATGCTGGCAGCTATTATTTATAACACAGTCCTTTCCTTTTCAGCTCTGACGTTCTGTGCTTCCCACTGCATGCAGCATGTATTTAAACTCCAAAGCATCTGGCTTCCCGAGTAGCAAGAACAAGCTGGGAGGAAGGAAAAAGGAAGAGCAAGAGTCCTCTGTGTTGCCCATTTGTGCATCAGCTTCACTGCCAGCGGTCACACTGGGGGAATGCAGCCAGATGCTGGCCCCTAATGATAGGCTCAGGTGACCAGTGGTTCTGTTTGGTTCTGACATTGTATGAGACTGCAGAGGGGTGTGAAGTAAAGTCAGTGCTGCTTTATGGTTACTGTGGTTTGGATACAGTTTGAGAGTCCCCAAGGGTCCCCATGTTAAAGGTTTGGTCCCAGTGTGGCAGTGATGGGAGGTGTTGGAACCTTTAAGAAAGAGGGGAGTGTGGCTTAGTGGTAGAGCATTTGCACATGTGAGGCACTGGGTTCGATCCTTAGCACTGCATAAAAACAAATGAATAAAATAAAGCATTGTGTCCATCTACAACCTGCAACCAAAAGAAGAAGAGGTGCAGAGGGCTGCCATCCTTGTGACCTCCAGCACCACGCCATTGGAGAAGACCTTCAAGCAGTGAAGCACCTTCAAACAAAGAGTAAAAGATCCAAGAGCAGCATCCCACCAGGGTCCTAGTGATAATAGAAGGATACAAGGGTGAGCGGGGTGCAGTGGCACACCCCTGTAATCCCAGCAGCTCCGGGGACTCAGGCAGAAGGATCGAAAGTTCAAAGCCAGCTTCAGCAACTTAGCAAGGCCCTAGGTAATTTATCAAGACCTGTCTCAAAATTAAAAAAAATAAAAAGGGCTGGTGATGCAACTCAGTGGTTAAGTGTCCCTGGGTTCCATTCCCAGTATCCAAAGAAAAAGAAAAAAATTCTGACACAAGGGTGAGAAGCAGCTGCCCATCCTGCTCATCAACAGGAGTGAGCTCTTCAAGATAATTAGAAGGTGCTTACATCTCAGCGTGATCCAAGCCCTCTTCCTCTTAGTGAATGGCACAGCATGGTGCGCATGCTCAGGCCCAAGCCCAAAATGTTCGAGAGAGCAGGATGAAGGTGTGTTCCTGCGCACGGTGTGCGCCTCCCAGGGGACCTTCAGAAGGAAGTTGTCGGTGTAAGCTTGGAACGAAGCTCCAGCAAGGAAGAAAAAGGATGTCTCCAACCGAGACTGATCAGCTCATCTAGTCGCAGATCATCAGAGCAGTTGGGTCCCACCTAGGAGATTCAGGAGGTTTTGTTTTATTTTAGTTTTGTTTTTGTTTTTGATTTTCAAGCAGAAAAACAGAGCTCCAAATGAGCACGCAGAGATTTGCAAAGCTATACTTTTTAACCTAGGTGTCTTGTTTTCAAATTTTAGAAGCTTAAAAATAAAATACTTTGCATCCTAAGTTGCCAGTAAAGTAGACCTTCACGTTATTTTAATGCTTTTCTTTCCCCCAGAAGGAACTTGCAGTCCGAGCAGCCACTCCAAGGCATCCGGAGAGACACTGAGTCTCCTTTCACTGCACAGAACCTGACCTTTTCTTAGCAGAGCTTCTCCTCAACTAGAACAGTCTCCCTAGAGGGATCTCTACAGAGAAGCCCCCAAACACCTTTGCACAGAACAGGGCCAAGGCGGGTGTGCAGGAAAGCAGCTGTGTGTGTGGCTCAAGGTCCCTCCTCCCAAAGGGCAGCGTGCCCAGAGCCACCCCCCAGCAATGCTAAGAAGTTCCCCCCATTCAGCAGTTAACACAGAGAAGCTCCAGTGCTTGGTAGCAAACAGGAACCTTAAACTATAGATACTTTTGGTCTAGCTGCTTAAAAGCCTGCAGAGAAAAGTGGCATTTGTTCTGTTTTGGATTTCCTCTGGGCTGAGACTTCAGACTGGTGCTGGCTTTGGTACGTGACCAAACCGCATGCCCGGGCATCCTTAGGATGCAGTAAAAGCAAGAGAATGTGGAGCCAAGCAGCACCAGCATTGGGGTGTGCTCCTTTGCCTTTTGGCTTCAAGTTACAGACATGCTTTTTTGTTGTTGTTGTTAAGTATGTAATAAAAATGTCATTAAAAGGTTCGCACATTTTGAAAAGAAGTTGTCAAATCCCATTTTAGGATTCCCCCATTCGATGTGCACGTCCACTTAGAAGGAAAAAGCAAAAGGAGACCTGTAGCCCCAAGCATCCCAAGCTACGTATGCTCCCGATCCAACCTGGAATAAGCCACCAGCGCCTCCTGCTGGTCCACTCTCTTCCCTTCTTGGGAATGTCACAGAAAGACCAATTACACCACTTCAGACTCTTAAATCAGGTCACAGGAGTCCATGCAGTAACTCAGCAAGAACTATGTACATTAAGGAGGAAAAAGCAACAGGACTGTACCTACCACTTGGGCTCTTTATCTCAGGACCCACCCACCCACCCACCTTGCTGCACAATTCTGTCCATGTGCCTAACTTTTAATATATCTATTTTTACATTATGCAATTCTCAAAGCCTGTTGTTTAGATTGTATACATCATTGTACCTGCGATTCTTGTAACTACTGTATAATCAATAAAATTTCTCCAATACTGCATTTTCAAAAACAGGTGACACTCTCAGAAGGGGACCTTTATTCTGGGATCTTTATACAAGTACATTTTTAAGGTACTGAGTGAATATAGGCATAACTAAAGAAGAAGAAGAAGAGGTGGGGTCTAGTGGGGGTCCTTGTGTCATTGGGGGCTTACCCTCGGAAGGTTTTAACAGTTCTGTGAGGCAGTGGCAGTATATCCAATCTTGATTTCTTTTTTGAGAGAGGAACAGTTAGAGAAAGAGAGTCAATTTTATTTAGCTTTTCATATGGCTTTTGTTGCTCTGACACTTTTTTGTGTATGTGGTGCTGGGGTTTGAACTCATGTCTTCACGCATGTCAGATAAGCACTGTAACCACGGAGCCACCGCTCCAGCCCTGTTATGCGAACTTCTGATGCGGTAGCACAGTAGCTTGTAAGCTCATCTACACATTGCAATTACCTGGGGAGTATTTTAAAAATCACAAAATCTGCCCCACCCTAGATCAATTAAATTTGACTCTGGGGTTGGAACTCAGGCAACGATATTTTTAAAGCTTTCCTGGGGGATTCAAATGCAGAGCCATAGTCATAGATAAATATTCAATGACATAGAAAGAGACCTGCACACTACTAGACAGTGAAGAAAAGCAGTTACCTAAGGGTGTGCTGTGACTTCATCTGGTAAATTTCTGTATGCACATAAAGATTCACGTATGTGAATGATAAATGCAGAAACAATGACAGTAATTAGTTCTGTCAGATGAGACTATGAGAAATTTGGAATCTTTTTCTTTTAGTTTATCTGTATTTTCTTTCATTTTTTTGTTTGTTTGGTACTGGGGATTGCATCCAGTGGTGCTTAACCACCAAGCCACATTCCCAGACCTTTTTGTTTTTTTGAGACAGTTTCACTAAGTCCCTTAGGGCCTCACTAAGTTGCTGAGGCTGGCTTCAAACTTGCAATCCTCCTGTCTCCACCTCTTGAGCTGCTGGGATTACAGGCATGCAACACTATGCCTGGCATGTTTATCTGTGTTTTCTGTATGTTCTACCATAATCAGCATTAAGTCTTGTAATAAGTACAAAAAAGATTTAGCAGTATATAGCTTGAAAATACAGAGACAAGCATCTAATGAAATATGGTGGCCCCAGGTCTTTGATGTGCACACTGTAGCCCAACAGAGCAGGCTCTGGCCTCTTGGAGACCCCAGGGCTCTGAGTAAGGCAGGAGCATCAGCTCCAAGCCTGGAGCTGTTTAAGGGGTGAGTCCTCTGCCCTCCTCACAGGGTTAACGGCCCCAATGCAATGTCTAGCACACAGTAGGTGCTCAGTAAAGGTGGCTTCTTTCTTCATCAGCAGCTCTGAGAGTCAGAGCCTGCAGCCAGTCAGCTTTTTGCTGGTCTTGTTGAAGGAGAAGACTGACTTTGCCAAAGCTGGGCCTGCCCAAGTTCACTTATAGCCTTTGGTCCCTGGTGCTGTCACTTGGCATCTCCATGGCCCCTGGACTTGTCCCATGCTGGCTTTAAAGAGCCCATCAATACTACCTGTTTACCTTCTAGTCAGCACAATCTGCATCCCATTATGCCCATTAGGTCCCGTGGGTATGAAGAAAGTAAGGGCTTTGGGCTCCCTGAGGCTACTCACTTGAAATACAAATGACAAAGGCAGCTGATAGTCTATGGAAACCTTGCACGTGCCTGGGCTTCCACACTCCGAGGCTGGGCTCCAACTCTGCAGGCTCCTGTTAGTGCTCCCACTCCACAGCAGAGGCTTGGAGAGGGGAAGGAACGCGTTCGAGGTCACGTGGCTGGCAAGCGGCAGGCGCCACACTGCTACTCCATTCCACCTTCTACTTCAGAAAACAGGTGTCCCCGAGTCTAATGCACAGCCAAGTTTGAGAGCATTCTTATAAAAGCAGTGACGTTTGACATTGATTGGACCTTGGAACTGCCCAGAAAGATTTTAAAAATACTGATTGGGGATGAAAAGTGGGAAAAGTGGGAAGAGAGAATTGGGAATAGTAACTAAAAAGCAGCATGAGGGGCTGGGCGCAGTGGCGTGTGCTTGTGACCTCAGTGACTCGGAAGGCTGAGGCAGGAGGTTCGCAAGGTCAAGACCAGTCTCAGAAATTTAGCAAGGCCCTAAGCAACTTAGTGAGACCCTGTATCAAAATTTAAAAAAAAAATTTTTTTTATAGGGTTAGGGTTGTGGCTCAGTAGTTAAGCATCCCTGGACTCATTCCCCATACCAAAAAAAGAAAAAAAAAAAAAAAAGGAGAGAGAGAGAAAAAAAAGTAGCATAAGGTGCTTTGGAGGTTTATAGAAATGTCCTGTTAATTGATCCAGTTGCTGGCTACTTAGGAGAGATCACTTTTGTGAAAATCATCGAGCCATACCTTTGTGATTTGATTTGTGTGATTTTCCATTATATTTTTAAAATTTTGAGATGGGGTCTCACTATATTGCTTGGGCTGGGCTTAAACTTCAGGCTCAAGCAATGCTCCTGTTTCAGCCTCCTGAGTAGCAGAGACTCCATCCAGGTGTGCGCCACTGTGCTCAGGCTTAAATTCTATTAAAGCAAAGGAAAAAAGAATCTGTCACCAGCCACTTCACTGCCTCCTGGGAAAAGACAGTCTTGTCCCTGACTCATCCTAAGGATGCTTTCCATAGCGTCAAGCAGCTATTGGCCTCTGAGTCTGCTCCCGACCTTGATATTGAAACAGACAGAAAGCGCACTGGGGCTTCAGGAGCAAGGTGTGTGAGCGGTGTGCCTGGGTGTGCCCCAGGGGCAGGCTCTGCAGCTCCGCCCTTCCTGCAGCTGGAGTCACATGGCCTCATCCTGCTTCAGTCCAAGCCCCAGGACCTAGGACAGCAGGGCAGTAGACAGCCACAGCCCAGCACCTGGCCTCAGTTCCCCTGTTGACTGCCGCCTTGTATCATGATTGGCGTCCCAGAGGAATGTTCTCTTGCTGGGTTTTTAGGAAAGTTCATGGTGTGTGAAACGAAGATTGCCCATCCTCCCAAACTGCAGTCAAGTGTGGCCACGTGACTCAGTTCTAGCCAATAGAAGGTAAACAGAGCTGTCTGCATAATTCTAGAAACTGCCCTAAGGAAAGAAGAGTGCTTTTCAGCCCAGCTCAATTCCAACTGACTCTCAGGGTTTTTGACTTGATCGCTGGACTTGAGTTCCTGCTGTGGTCATCTGCCCAGTGTGGGGTTGAGGGGCCTGGCTTCCTCCATTCTGACACTGGAGGTCCCACCCTGTCCCACCTGCTGGTTCCTCCCACCCTGCTGCCCACCACCTGCAGGATTTTGCATTACTGGGCTTGCCAGGGTGGCATGCAGGCCCCACTCCCGTTCCTTTCCCGGAGCCCCTGCCCTTCCCACTCACCCCGTCTTGGGTGTGGCTGAGTGTCTGCTTTCTGGACATCTGCAGCAGGGCCCATGGTTATTGCATCTTCTCTAGCACACGATCCAAGAGCAGCCAGTTCCTGACATCCAGACACAATGGCATTACCATTAATTTACTCATCCAACATGCATTCATAAGCATCTATTATAGGCATCAGGACAGAACAGGAAGTAAGACCAGGCCAAGCGTCAGGCAGCGCTTACCGCACAAGCTATCGGGAAAGAATGCCAGACACAGCCATCAAACACTGGAGCTGCTCACGGGGAACTTGGGGATTTTCCTGTAAGGATGGGCCCTTGATCCTACATGTATAAACCTGGACAAGTCACTGCCAGTCCTCAGCTCTTCCGGGTATTCGTGATGAGGCTGAACAGGGTGCAGGTCAGCCTTGCTATGAAGGGAGGAAAGGACCAGGGACCCTCAAGCCTGGCTTTGCTGCCCAGGGCCTGCTCCCAGATTTAGGGCCTTAAATAGCTACTTTTTAAAGAGAGAGAGACAGTGAGAGGGAGAGAGAGGGAGAGAGAGAGAGATTGGGACAGAGAGAATCAATTTTGTTTAGTTTTTCATGTGGCTTTCATTGATCCAATACTCTGTTATGTATGTGGTGCTGGAGTTCAAACCTACATCCTTGCGCATGCCAGGCAAGTGCTGTAACCACTGAGCAACCACTCCAGCCCCTACCAACTACTTTATTTCCCCCCAGGACTGAGGACCGAACTTGGGGCCTTGCGCATGCTAGGCAAGTGCTCTGCCACTGAGCTAAATCCCCAACCCCTACCAACTACCTTTTAATTGTGATTCCATGGGTTGGCTGGGGCCAGCTGGACAATTCTGCTGATGACTCTTATAGGGACAGACAAGGCAGGCACGCGAGGAAATCCAGGAAGCAGTTTTATTCAAAGCTGTACAGCTTGGACCAAGGACCTTAGATGTCATAAATCCTGGACCCCAAGCTTGAAAGTTCTTACAGTTTTATATTCAGTGATAGTGGGAGGTTACAAAGCATTTAATTAATTTTTCTCTCATTTGGATAAGCCAGACAGCGGTTTCACAAGTTTTTACCAAAGAGAGCAAAAATAACATCTTCTGCCCAGGGTGTTCTTCTCTGAGGTGAAGGCTCATCCCATAACTCAAACCCTTATAAGCTCCTCTGTCCCAGAAGAAGTTACAAACCACAGCCAACCTCTGTGCACCGTGGCAAAGACTTTGCTGACAGAGCCAATTTAGTTAATTTAAAGCAACACTGTCACCATAATTAGGGGCAGGGTCCTGAAACCCCTTCCCCAGCCTCCTTCCCTCTGACCTCAATGTCCTCACATGGAGTGGGAATAACCCTGCACACCTAGAATCCTCCAGGACAGATGGGACAATGTGCTGGATAGCTGAGGGGCTGGTGCAGGGAGTTTCCTTTACAGTGGCCTGCTGTGGCTGTCCCAGCAGTCATCTCACACTGTGTGTGAGCATGGCAGAGCAACAAGACCACCGTCACTAATCCCCAGCAAAGGACCCAGCCTAGGCATTGAGAATAGATACCTGCTGATGTCACAAAAGGAAGCCACTTGCCATGTTCCTCCAGGAGAACACCTACCATGAACTAGTTTTGTTAAAAATTAAAATCATAATCTGACCAGGCCTCTAGATTCAACTGTCAATTTACAACAAATTCAAAAGAGAGAAGCATGTTAAATCATATTAGAGGTTTGCAATCCTCACCATCCAGCTGGTGGATAATCTATAGGGCATGTGATGAGGCTACTTCAACAATAAATTGTAAGGAAAAAAGAAAGATGAAAGAGGTACTTGTGGATTAAAAGAGATTTAAGATACATCACCAAGGGGCGGGAGCAGTGGCTCAGCAGTTACAGTGCTTGCCTGGCATGCACGAAGATGCAGGTTCGAACCCCAGCACCATGTACGCAATAAAGTGTCACAGCAAGGAAAGCCACGTGAAAAACTAAATAAAGTTGATTCTCTCTCTCTCTCCTCTCTCTCTCATTGTCCCTCTCTCTCTCTTAAAAAAAAAAGAAAGAAAATGGAAATTTGAACCCTGACTGGATATGTGATAGTGTTGCCCACTGAGTGTGCCCTTGGCATCTCCCTCCCCTACCTAGCCCTTGGTCTTCCCTCTGTGAAAGGGTTGTTTAATTCTGGTCTTCTTTTACTTTGTTCTCCCCCTTGAGCCCTGGAGCCTTTATTTGGTGGCTGTAATAACCCAATCATGTGTCCATAGAATAAAATGTCCAGGAGAGGGCATGGTGGGCACTGGCCCAGGGCCCTTGGCTTTTCTCCTGGAGCACCCAACTGCATGATCTCAGGTGGGCTGCTCCGAAGCTGAGGAAGGAAAGGAAGAAATCTGGAGGAGTCCCACCCACGGACTGTGAGCCAGAGTTACCAGCTCACCAGGATACTCAACCTTGTTCTGAGACTGGGGGCTTCTGGTGCATTCCCTGGGCCTGCATCCTGCTCGGGTCTGGTTAGGTGAAGCTGCTTTTGACAGATTTCTGGGAGCACAAACGAACAGTATCACCACATAGCTCCATGCCACCTGTCCCTTAATTCCTTGTTGCTGTTGTGGGCCACCTCCCCTTCAATTACTATCACTGTTAAACGTATGAGCCTTGGCATGGAACCGCACATATTGTAAATGCTCAGCGCAAAAGACCCAGGAGATGGGAAGGGGTTCTTCTGGGACCATCACAGGTGCTTAAACCTCTCTCTCTCTTTAAAAGAGAGAGAGGGACAGTGAGAGAGAAAGAGAGAATCAATTTTATTTAGTTTTCATGTGGCTTTCACTGCTCCAACACTTCTTTGTGTACGTGGTACTGGGGTTTGAACCTGAATCCTTGAGCATGCCAGGCAAGCACCATGACTGCTGAGCCACCACTCCAGCCCCTTATCCTTCTCTTGGAGCATTATAAACTTTATCTTCAGAAAGTTAAACCAGAATATCCACCATCTGCTACCAAGGGCAACCAGTTTAATATATGAACCAAAGAACAGAGAAAGACAATTCCATCTAAGTGTGACTCTATTGTAGTAGCTAAGCCCGCATATTGGTGTTCAAGCTGTGGCTTTGAGCAAGTTATTTAACCTCTCTGCAGCTAATCTGAGAAGAGTGCTGCGAAGGTGAAATGATTCCTGGTCCGCATCGAAGCCCCGCACTGGCAGCTCAGTGTGGCCAAGCTTTTTATTGGAAGGCTTCCATTGTCGCGCCCTGGGCGCTCCACCGTCACCTCCCCTGCCCCCATTAAATCTTCTCTCCTTTTCCCCTCCCTTATAAAAATGAGCTTTCCAGGGCCACATTCTTTCAGTCATGAGCTAAGCTGGTTAGCTTTCTGTGAGAATGCAGCTTCTGGTCCTGGAAATTGCCCTGCTTCATAAGTGTGCAACTCAGGCCAAGTGAGGGATCTGCCAAAGGCAGCTTGAGAATCACAACCCTCTGGTGCCATCGCCAGTGAGCCATGTCAGCCCTGGGGATAACAGACCTCCAGGCTCACTGGAGTCAGGACATCCAGAGGTCTGGTGCTGAGGGTCCAACATGGAGGAGTAAGGACCAAAGAGATGGTGGTTCAAATCACAGCTCTACTGAGAATACTAGAGCATTTAACACCCACCTCCTGGGATACGGAGCCCAGAGGAGTGAATTTTTAAATTGTGAAGGCCTGAAGTCCCCACGTCCTGTACATGGACCACTTCTGCTCTCTAGTGGCCTTTGAGAAAATCGCACAGCAGGTATCTTGGCCTAGAGATGGGCAGTGGTGATGAGCTGGAGCTTCTCCCCACCCCACCTTCTCAATCTACCAGATTCCTGATGCTGAGCTCCTTCTCTCTCTGTCTCTCTCTCTCTCTCTCTCCCTCCCTCCAGCCTCCCCCTACACTTCCTCCCTCTCTCTTTTTAACCAGGGCTTGAACCCAGGGGCACTTGACCATTGAGCCACATCCCCAGCCCTTCTTATATTTTCTTTTGAGACAGGGTCTTGCTAAGTTAAATTGCTGAGACTGGCTTTGAACTTGTGATCCTCCATGATGCTGGGTTCTCAACGATGCCCAGCCTGTAACTTCCTTTTTACAAGATATACTTTTGTAATAACACTAATTTTTAAATATTTTAGGCTCCTTTTCTGAGGTGTTGACATACAATAAACTGCATATATTATGGAGTATAATTTGAGAACCTTTTTTTAAAAAAAAAAAGAGAGGAAAGTGAGAGAAAGAGAATAAAAGAGTTAATTTTATTCAGTTTTTCATGTGGCTTTGTTGCTCTGACACTTAGTTCTGTACATGGTGCTGGGGTTTGAACCCACATCTTTGCACATGCCAGGCAAGTACCACAACTGCTGAGCCACTGCTACAGCCCATGGAAACTTCTGATAAATATATATATATATATATATATATATATATATATATACCTGAAATTTATGAGGTCAACATAGTGAACACATCCATTTCACCCAAACTTTCCTTGTGCTCCTTGGTGATCCCTCCTCCTGCTCCTTCCTACTTCCCCATTCCCAAGTAACTACTGATCTGTTCTCTCTCTCTTTGCAGATCAGTTACACATTCTAGTTTTCTACAAATGGAATCATACATTGTGTTAGCTTTCTGTGACAAAACAAATACTGGAGACAATCAATTCATAAAGAGAAAAGGTTTAGGGGCGGGACTTGTTGTAGCTCAGTGTGAGGCATTGGGTTCAATCCTTAGCATCACATAAATAAAGATAATTTTTTTAAAAAAGAAAAAAGATTGGAGCTGGAGCAGTGGTTCAGCGGTTAAGCGGTTACAGAGCTTGCCTGGCATGTGCCAGCACGGGGGTTCAAACCCCAGCACCACGTACACAACTAAGTATCAGAGCCACAAAAGCCACGTGAAAAACTCAATAAAAATTGATTCTCTCTCTCTCTCTCACTGTCCTTCTCTCTTAAAAAAAAAAAGGGAAAAGGTTTATTTTGATTCAGTTTTGGAGGGTCCAGTTTATAATTGTTTGACCCAGTACTTCCAGGCTTGTAGCAAGTCAGCACATCATGGCAGGAGTATATGGTAGAGCAAAAACCACTCAGCTCACAGCCAGGAAGCAGAGGAGAAAGAAGAGACTGGGGTCCCACGATCCATTTGAGGGCAAGACCACAATGGCCTGAAGATCTCCCACTAGGCTCCACCTCTTAAAGCTTGCATCACCCTCCCAGTATGACCAAGCTGGAGATCAAGTTTCTAAGACACAAGCCTTTGGGAAACACTTAATATCCAAACTATAAGCAGGCACAGTGACACACGCCTGAAATCCCAGAGACTAGGGAGGCTGAAACAGGAGGATCACAAGTTCAAAGCCAGCCTTAGCAACTTAGCAAGGCCCTCAGCAACTTAGTGAAACCCTATCTCAAAATAAAAAATGAAAAGGGCTAGGGATGTGGCTCAGTAGTTAAGTGCCCCTGGGTTCAATCCCAGGACGGAAAAAGAAAAAAAAGAAAAAAAGAGAAAATCCTAATCATGGCAAGATGCTTCTCCACTTCTTATCCTGTCTGTTGGGAAATGGAAATTATAAATCTAAAAGTTTAACAGGTGCCCTGTGAGGCAGGATTTAAAAGTATGGAGACTGTGAGTGGAAAATTACTTAGGTCAAAGACAAATGAATTAGTCAGGTCTTTCCTCTCAGATAGCGAAAGCAACAGATTTAAGCACAATGAAGTAATTTCTTACAGTGCTGAGAGTACAAGTTCTGTTTTTGTGCTCCTATTCAAAATGACAAAAGCTCTCAGGTCTTTTTTGGTACAGTTGGTGGAAATTTTTCAGACTTCCTTGGTGACTAATGAAATCAAGATGTTGTGGCCTTCATGAGAAGGTGAAAGATTGTCAGGTCACCATGATTAATCTGATACTAATTGTACCAGACAGGTCTCCTTTGGTAGCATGTGACAGAAACCCAATTCAAACTTGTTTATGCAAAAAGGGACATTTATTGAATCTCAGAATTGCAGGAATGGAAGGATATGTTTGAGTCCTAGAAAGGGTGGGACTGGGCTGGAGCGGTGGCTCGGTGGTTACGGTGCTTGCCCAGTGTGCACAAATACACGGATTCAAACCCCAGCAACCCACGTACACAACTAAGTGTCAGAGCAACGAAAGCTATGTGAAAAACTCAATAAAAATTGATTCCCTCTGTCTCTCTCTCTCTCACTGTCTATCTTAAAAAAAAAAAAAAAAAGGGGGTGGGACTGAGCCTGGCCCAGACTCTACTCTCCTTGGAGGCTCAGCCTCTGACGTGGGCTGTATCCACAGGAATGAAAGCTACCGGCCTCTGATCCTGAGCCCAAGGGCTTCCTTTGAGTAGCTCAGCTCCACTTGGTTACAATTCAAAATATGTGGATTCACAGACAATTCCTGTCGCTTCAAGGACAAAAGGACCCTGTGACTGGCAGCTCCCACCAAAATCCCTGTGGGGGAAGGAGTTTCTCCCAATATGGTCCTCTTCCCAGAAAGGACGGGAGGTGGGCAGACAGGACCTTGTCCGGCCCAGCCAGCTCCCTCACGCTCATCGCCTCACCTCCCAGAACCACCTGCCATTTCTGCTTGGTCCAAACCCCTGCATTTCCAGAATTGTGACATCACAGAGTTCCAGAAGGCTGGTTCTGGTGTTTCAGAACAAAGAGAGGTTGGTGTGTGGCTGGTGAAGAAGAGGTTCCCACAGCAAGCCCCAACTTCCTTGTTCTACTGACCTCACCAAGAGCCTTGGGTAACCTGGGACTTGGGGTCAGGGAGGGGTGGTAAGCTTCGGAAGGGGGTTGGGAATGCGCATAGTAGAACCACTGTCTTCCCTGAGAGACCCCCAGAGAGGCTTAATGGGGAGAGCTAGAGCTCCTGCCTTCCCAGGTTTCAAAGAGCAGGTTCTCTGAGTCAGGGGTGGGGACAGTTGCATGGGATATTCTTTTTTAGCGGGGGACTGGGATTTGAGCCATTGAGCCTCAAACCCAGCCCATTTTATTTTTTATTTTGAAAGAAGGACCCACTACGTTGCTTAGGGCCTCACCAAGTTGCCGAGGCTGAACTTGAATTTGCGATCCTCCTGCCTTAGCCTCCTGAGCCACTGGGACTACAGGCGTGTACTACCACGCCTGGTGGAATATTCTTAAACTAAGCATTGATTTGTCGTTTGCCTGAAATTCTACCTTACCTGAACATTGTGTAATTTTATTAGCTAAATCTGGCAATTCTGGGGTGAGGGCAGTGAGAGAAGTAGAAGAATATCTCCAGGCTCAGGTTGGTGTGGAGAGGAGAAAATAAGGGAACCAGAATGGGGGTGGGGGGAAGGCTGGAGCAGTGGCTCAGTGGTTATGGCGCTTGCCTGGCATGCACAGGGACATGAGTTCAAACATGGAAGCTGCTGGACAACTGAGGTCCTGGGTGGAGGACTCCAGGACTCTCCCCTCAGACACATGCACCTTGTTTAAGGGGGAAAATGACACTCTCTTGACAGAAATAGCCCGGTCTGTTTTCATGGCACTGACCATTTTGAAGAATACAAGACAGTTGTTTTACAGATTTTCCCCTCACTTTGTCTGGATTAGACACAACTGTGCATGTTTGGCCAGAATACTTCATAATGGATATTGTGCCCTTCTCATGGGATCCCATCTAGAGGCACACAAATGCCCCTCTGTCCTTCATTGACATTGTTAATTTTTTCCTTGTGGTTCTGGGAATTGAACCCAGCGTCTCAGAATGCTAGGCAAGCACCTCTACTACTGAGCCATGACCCCAGCCCCACAATGCTATTTTTATTTTATTTTAGGTACTGGGGATTGAACCCAGAGGTGCTTAACCACTGAGCCGCACCTCTGTTTTTTATTTTATTTTGAGACAGGCTCTCACTAAGTTGATTAGGGCCTTGATAAGTTGCTGAGGCTGGCTTTGAACTTGAGATCCTCCTACCTCAGCTTCCCGAGCCACTGGGATTACAGGTGTGAGCCACTGTGTGCCCAGCCTCACAATGTTAATTTTGATTACAAGGTCAAAGCTTTGGTTTTCCATTGCCTAGTTACTGTTTACCCTGTACGAGGATCAGCAATCTGTGGGGAGCCTCTCTAAGATCATGTGCACAGCCAGATTTTCCATCAAGGTCCCTGCCTCTTCAGATTTAGCGCCTACTGGCGATTCTTGCTCAGACTTATCTATGATGGCTGCAATGGGGCTAGAAATACCGAGAAATCAAACTCATGCTCAGCAGTGGGTGGGCAAGGCGCACTTAACTTCTGACAGAAGGGCGTGCTGTTGAACCCGGCTAGCAAGCACACCTGGGCAGGTTATGGCCTTATCCTGACACCGCACTGCCCTGTGCCCTGATTGGAGGAGCCCACAGGTACAATCTGCGCTTTCAGTAAATTAAAATTGTGCACTGTAACTCAATAAAGCTGTTATTAAAATGTTGTTCCGGATTTAATCGGCCGATGTCTTTTTGAGCTAGGTCTTATGTCCCTTCGACAGGCCTCAACCCATATTATGAGCATTACAAGACAACCCAGAATTATCTCGTATCCTTTCCTGCTCTAGCTGCCTAGGGATCTGCCATATTCCTAGGAGTCCTGGGTTCATTTTGTAGGGAAAGTGAAACCAAGATTTGGGCATTTATTATTTAATCATTATGTGTTCCTTATTAGGTAGGTATTAGCATATCTTCATTTTACCAATGGGATTAAGTATATTGCCCAAGGTCACACTGTAGCCCAGCCTTTGAAAGCAGGCAGCGTGAATCCAAAGCCCTTGATTTCACCCCTGCAACACACACGTACAGTGTGAACTTGGTTATTTCCACAACTGGATCACTCTTACTGGCTTTGAGTTACCACCTTGGACTGAAATCAAAAGGTTGAATATATAACCAGCCCACCCTGCGTAAGGCAGAGTACGCCCTTGGGTAAAGTCATGTGTCAGGTATCTAAGGTGGGGGTTGGAGGAGGAGATCAGCACTGTGTTCTACCTCTTGTTCTGAAAGGACAAGCTCAAACACACACACACAAATGCCAGGGAAGCATAGTTTTCATTAATTTTGCCAACTTCCCTCAGGGTCCCAGTACCCAAATGTGGCTGGTACACGAGTGTCCAGTACAAGCGGACCTATAGAGGAAATCAGATTGGTCTTGGTTTTTAACTGTTGAAGCTGAGAAATGGATACGTGGAGAAACATGAGACTCTTGTAAATGTTTACATTTTTCCAGTGAACATTAGTTTAAAATAAGTGAGAGGAAAGGGACTGGGAAGAGCCAGGGAAGCAGTGAGTGGGCAAGGAAATGTGCTCTCTCTGGATTCCCCAGGCTCTCAAGACCAGCAGGAAGTTGGTGGGCTCCACAGGGCGCCCTCTCTCCTCGGAGGATGATCAGAGAACTGCTCATCGTTGTGGCCAGCTGCCTCCTTGCCGGAAATCAGGCCGTCCTCATCAGTCGCTGTGACTTGGCCAAGGTGCTGTACAAGCAGGAATTGGACGGATTTGAGGGTTACTCCTTGAACGACTGTGAGTGCCATTTCCTCAGCCACCTTTCTCCTTTCCTACCCATACCTATCAGCCATCTTTCTCTCCCATTCATCTTTCAAAACCAAGGTCAAAGAGTAGCTCCCTCCAGAAAGCCTTTCCCAACATTTCACATTCATTTAAAAATTAACCAAGAACGGTTTCAGATTCTAGGGATATAAACAAAGTCCCTTCCCTCAAAGTGGTCACATTCTAGTGGACAAGAGCAATAAAACACACACACACACACACACACACACACACACACACACACACACAGTACTACCTGGTGGTGATAAATGCATGAAGAAGAATAAAGCAGGGGGAGTGACAGGTGACACTGGATGGGGAACTCAGGGAGGACTCCCTAAGGAAGTGACATTGAGCAGCGCTGAATGAACTGGGAAATCTGATCACCCAAATGTTGGGAGAAGAAAATTCCAGGCAGAGGGGACAGCCAGTGCAAAGGCTTCATCTTCCTGCACGGCAGGGACATGTCCCCTTTTGCCTGGAATTTGTGTAACTGCCTGCAACACTTCTTCCTTTGATCTTGCTTTGTGGTTTTTTGTAATTCTTGAAGGCAGCATCTGTATTTGACCCAGCTGAATGCCCTCTTTGGGCCCTGCATATTTCCTGATATACAGTAGGTGCTCAATAAGTGCAGGAAGCGCGGATGGATGGAAGGATGATAAAAGGTTATATTGGCAGGTGGCTGGAGGGACCAAAGGATGAGAGGAGATGCTCATGGAAATTTCTAGCCCTCCAGTTGCACCCAGCCTCTCAGAGCTTGTTCCTTCTCTGCTCTCTCCCTACTCACTCCCTGAATCCTGACCCTCTTCTCTCCACTCTAAGGGCTATGCCTGGCTTTTGTGGAAAGCAAGTTCAACATCTCTAAGATAAATGAAAACGCCGATGGCAGCACAGACTACGGGATCTTCCAGATCAATAGTCACTACTGGTGTAATAATTACCGCAGCCACTCGGAGAACTTCTGCCACATGGACTGCGAAGGTCCAGCTGGGTCCCAGGGTGGGAGAGAGGACCCCGGGTTCTGCTCTCAGGACTTCTCACCCACAGCCCGGGCGTGTCCTGAGGTTAGGGCATCAGGGATCCCTTTCCTGAGCAGAGGCTGAGCCAGGGGATTCTGCAGACCCTGAAGCAGCCAATGCGGTTGAGCGCACACTCTGAGCACTTTACATACTGAGCTCACTTCAGACACATTTCCAGGCAGGAGAAGCTCTTTGACTCCTGCTTTACAGACAAGCAGACTGAGGCTCAAAGGAAGAAATGAACCTGGGTGATGGGATGCCTGTTGTCCTATCTACTTGGGAGGCTGAGGCAGGAGGACTGCTTAAGCACAGGAGTTTGAGGCCAGCCTAGGTGACACAGTGAGACATCATCTCTAAAAGAAAAAGACAGTGGCACTGAAGGCAACTTGTGCCCTTGAAGGCTCAGATCTAACCTTTCAGTAGTATGCAGGCTAACTGTCTGACCCAAGGCCAAGTGCAAACTAAACTCCTCACCGCAGAGCAATCCAGGAGTCCTGACAAGGCCCACGCCTCTGCCCCTTCCCACCTCCTCGTTACTCTATTATTTCACCTGAAGAGGCCCCTTGTTAGGCAGTCATTCTGAGAGTGTCTAAAAGGACCCTGGGAGGGAGACCTTGTCTCATCTGGAAGCGTTCAAGCCCGGTAGCAGGTCCTGTCCAAGGAAGGCCAGAGTCTGCCTCTGTCTTCACACTCTTAACACATGTTCTCTTTTCCCCTGACAGATATACTGGAACCCAACCTTCTCTCGGCTATCAGCTGTGCAAAAAAGATTGTGTCTGGATCGGGGGGGATGAAGAACTGGTGAGGGGAACACAATGGGACTGTTAGTAGGCAGGAATCCAGGAAGGAGGAGTGACAGAGAAAGAGGCAGTGGGCAAGGGCTCCTGGGCACTTCATTGCAGAAGTTTAGAAAATGTGGGATAGTGGACTCTCCTGGAGTCCTAGAAGAATTGGGTTTAGTCCATTGCCTGATATTGTATTAAACAAAACTTCTGATTGCAGTAGCAGAAATCTACTTGAGCTAGCTGGGAGGAGATGTCTCAGCTGAGCCCACCAAAGGCATGCAGCTAGGCCTCAGAAAGAAAATGAACCAGGGCTGGGAACTGTCAGCGGCTTCCCATGGCAGCCTTCTGCTTCTGTGGGTGCATTTGCTTCTCTAACCTGTGTAGATAGCTTCCTCTGCTCCCCCGTCCACAAGTCTACAGAAGTCCCAAATTTTTGAGCTGACGTCCTAAACAACTGTAGGGAGTGGCTAGGCTCCGACCTATTCCAAGTTCCTGGGACAGAGTACCTGATTGGTTCAGCTTGGACCACAGGTGTTCTCCCTAGGTCCAATCAGTTGCAGGCATGGGAGAAATTAGCAATACAAACATAGCTGCCAGCACCCCCAAAGCTTCCAGCACCTGGACAGTGGACCTTCAGATGGCCACTAACCTCTCCTGGGGATATGAATGGCTGCCTCTGCAACGTGACTGAGTGACTTGCAGACTCAGACATCTTGCAAGATGAGACTTTGACGATGATCAGGCTGATTGTTTCTGAGAGGAGAGAACTCGGGATTCTCTTTCTTTTTAAGCCTGGTACAACAGTGCTGTCCAGTTTTAGAGGGAGATTAGGATTGGAAAACACGGAGGCATACTGAACCGGGAATGAGGGAAAGAACCAGAGATGAGGGAAACTCAAAGGGAGAATCAGGGGAGCCTGTGAAATAAGCTAGAGGGCCAGTAGGGAAGGGGACTCTTGCTGCTGCTCTGCAGGAACTCAGCAGGAACTGGGCCAGGCCTGTGGGAAGCAGGAAGTATGACGCTCTTTCCTCCACAGGATAGAATGGAGGCTGCACTGCTCAGGCAGGCCCCTGTCCCACTGGATAACCGGATGCCACCTGAGGTGAAGCAGGCAGCTGCTCAGGGAGGAGCCATTGCAAGGTTCCTGTCCTTGCTCTGGGATGCTTTACACTCCCTCTTGAATCCCTTCCTTGAATTTATTTATCATAAATAAAACTACGTTGATTTTCTTAGGCTTCCTTCTTGTGACCATCCGGGCCCAGTCTCCTTGCTCCTGTCATTTGCAAACTGAAAGGACCCAATAAAGACATTCTATAGTGGGTTCTTTCTTTTTTTAACTAAAGCTTTCCCTGGGTGAGAACTATGTTAATTTAGTCAGTTATGGTGGTGCACGCCTGTAATTTCAGCAAATTGATGCAGAAAGATCACAAGTTCAAGGTCAGCTTCAGCAATTTAGTGAGGCCCTAAGCAACTTAGCAAGGTTTTTTGTCTCAAAACAAAAGAAAACAAAAATGGGGCTGGTGATGTGACTCAGTGGTAGAGCACCCTGGGTTCTATTCCTGGAACAACCCCAAAAGATGTTAATTTATTCATGATTAGTTACACACAAATTTGAGTACCTGCCACAGAAAGTGTTCTAGGTACTACAAGGAAGACAAAACAACTGTTGTTCTTCAGGTCTTCATAACTGAGGCAGAGAAGCAGAGATATTCGTAAGCAGTACAATGGATGACAAAATGGATAAAATCTATATGAGGGACTGGAGTGGTGGCTCAGTGGTTATGGAGCTTGCCTGGTATGTGCGAGGATGCAGGTTCAAACCCCAGTACCACACAAAAATGTGTTGGAGTAACCAAAGCCACATGAAAAACTAAATCAAATTGATTCTTTCACTGTCTCCCCTCCTCAAAAAAAAAAAAAAAATATATATATATATATATTGGTTAGAAAGAGCACCAAGATCTGAGTAATCCCCCCCAGAAGACTACTTTTGAAGAGAAAAGAGCTCAGAGGTAGGTAATGGGTGAGCTAAGGGTGTGTGGTACTGAGGTGGAGAAAGCAATGGTGGGAGAAAGAAACAGAGCCAGGCACCAGCAATTTTTGGTTGCTCTGGAAGAATGCATTTGAATCTAGATGATTAAAGAAAACTTTCTCTGGATAGGATCTAATTTGCTAGGAGGGTACTGATGTGGAGTTGGACCCATTTAAAGACAAGACACAGGCAGGAGGCTGGAGCGGTGGCTCGGTGGTTACGGCACTTGCCCAGCATGTGCAAATACAAGGATTCAAACCCCAGCACCCATGTACACCGCTGAGTGTTCACACATGTGAAAAACTCAATAAAGACTGATTCTCTGTCTCTCCCCTCCCTCTCTCTCTCTCTCACACACACACACTATCCTCTCTTTGAAAAAAAAAAAGACACAGGCAGGAAAGGAAGAGTTGGAGGAATGTGGCACTCAGGCACCATCAGTAGCGTCTGACCCAACTGGAACGGTATTTTGGGCCACTTAAGCCTCTGTCTCTGATCCCTAACTGCATCATATATAAAACAAAAGACTTGACTGTCAACGGCTTCCAGACCAGCAAAATTTCAAACAAAAAAAATCAAAATGAGATTTTCAACATTTTTCTAAACCAGGAATTAAACTCAGAGAAACTTAACCACTGAGCCACATTCCCAACCCGTTTTACATTTTATTTCTAAACAGGGTCTTGCTAAGTTGCTTAGATCCTTGCTAAGTTGCTGAGGCTGGCTTTAAATTTGTGGTCCTCCTGCCTCGGCCTCCCAAGCCATTGGATTACAGGCATGTGCCATCATATCTGTCAAGATCTTCAACTTTTAATGCTTAAGAGTATTAAAACAACTATCTTCTATTTCAGCACTGCTTCATTAAACATTTTTTTAGCATCCAAATAGTAGGGAGGTCATGTATGTAGGAAAGTAAAATAAATTTTATTTTAAAATTTTAGAATGATGTTATTTTTTTTCATTTTTCTGATTTTGCTGAGGATAGATGAAAACATCATGGACTAGCACAGATCTGAGGACTGTTATTTAGAAACAGAAGGAGACTTATTCTGTAGGGTCCTTCCAGCTCTGACATTGCAGGATTAAAATGAAGTACCTTAGGACCAACTTTCTCAGTGTTACTGCAACAAGTAACCAATTTTGACACCTAGAACACCTCTTATCCAGTGTTGGTGCCCCGTTTGGACCCACTCTGATTCTTTTCCAAATTTCTTCCCCTCCTGTGTCCCCCAGCTTCCCACACCATTTGATGCCCACAAGTATACATATGCCACCAGAATCATGAGGACAACCGGGAATTCTCTAAGAATTTCCTGCTAGACTCTTAACAGATTAGTGAGTTTTACTTTGACATGCATATTTAAAACTCTCCAAAATATTCTTTAAAGAGCACATCTCCAGGGGTCTTTTTGAGGGAGATGTAGAAGGGCATAGGCAGCCAGGGCAAGATGGTGAGTGAGGAAGTCAGGGGCAGGGCCAGACCAAAGGAGCATGGAGAGGGTCTTCCAATGAGGTGTGGACACAGGAGAACCAACGAGTATAATAGAGAGCGGGCAGGAGAGGAGATAAGAAGGAAATTCCAGGAACCATAAAAAGAAAAACCACAACACCCCTACCAGACTCCTGGCTCTGGGGCACGTTTCTCTTCCGAGAATTCTATTAGTCGCTTTTGCAATAAACCTGCTGCTTGCTCGTTACCTCTGTGTCCTATTCTTCGTTCTTTGCTGAGCAGAGTCAAGGAACTCAACATCCCTAGATGATGACACACGTCCAGGATCAAAACCACTGACTGGAAAGTCAGTAAGAGTGATGTCACCTCACTCAGATTGATGAGACCTGGAAAGTGACCATTGATCATCCAGCACCTCCATGGCTCTCTGAGGCCCCATTGTCCAAGACCTGGACGCGATCCCCCTTGAAGAGGGATCAAACTAGTCTACCTGACTTGTAGGCTGGAGCCACCCCTCCAAATTTATAAAAGAGTGAGATGGGGATTGGGCAGCCCCCATCAAGGCCTCTTCTTTCTTTTTGTTTCCAGATGGGATCCAATTCTTCCAAAATCCCATGAGGCTCGCCTCCTGTAGGCTCAACACTGGGATAATTTGAACCCCCAATTAAAGAGAAAATATTTGACCTTCTTTTACACTGAGGGCCAGCCTCAGTATCTGTTAGGAGATGGAGAACAATGGCCCCCTGAGGGGACCCTAAACCACATACTATTCAGCAATTAGAACTTTACTGTAAACAGAAGAGTAGATGGAGTGAAGTTCCTCATGTGCAACTGTTCACCTGCGAGATCATCCTGCGCTAACAAAGGACTGCAGCTTGACACTCAGACCCTAGTGGCAGTCCGCTGCTCTAAGCCAGACACCAAAGCACCAGAAAAGAAAAGCTATTGACAGAGGAAAAGGGACCTTTACTGGTTAAACAGGAAATCCCCTCGGCCATAGCTGATGGAAAGAAATAGGTCCTAAGACCACTTTCCCTTTATATTCCAACTTAAAAGGACTGGAGCCCAGTCCCCTCTTCCAGGGGGAAAACTTCACCTATGGTCTCAGAGTTGCTAAGAAATCTACTACTCAAGGCATATTTCCCTTCAGGGCAATGCCAAGTGTGAGAAATAGGAAGTCTGATGGTCCGTGTCATCTTAACTTAAGGTTCACATATAAAAAAAAGTCATTCAGCATGGTACTGGTATCAAGATAGGAAGGAAGACCAATGGAACAGAAGACCCCGAAACAATCCACAAATCTTTAAGCATCTTATTTTTGACAAAGGGGGACAAAATATTACATGGAGGAGAGACAGCCTATTCAACAAATGGTGCTGGACAAACTGGTCAGCCACTTACAGAAAGTTGAAATTAGACTCTTATCTTTCACCTTGCATGAAAATCAAATCAAAATGGATCAAGGAGCTAGGAATTAAACCATCTACCTTGCAACTGATGGAAGACAAATTAGGTCCAACAGTTCAGCATTTGGGAGTAGGAGAAGACTTTCCCAACATGTATCCTAAAGTGAAGGAAGTAAAGTAAAAAATCAGTGAATGGGATGTCATAAAGCTAAAAAGCTTTTGCACTCCCAAGGAAATAATCAAATTAGTCAAGAGGTTTCCTACAGAATTGGAGAGAATCATGGACTGTGATTGTTCTGACAGGGGTCTCATATCCAGAATCTACAAAATCCTCAAAAATCTCAACTTCAAAAACACAAACAACTCAATCAATAAATGGTCCAAAGAACTAAATAGAAACTTCTCAATAGAGGACATTGATCAGGCCAATGACTATATGAGAAAGTGCTCTAAATCACTAGTAATCAGAGAAATGCAAATGAAAACTACTTTAAGATTTCACCTCACGCCAGTCAGATTGGCAAAAATGAAGAAAATAAACAATAATAGATGCTGGAGGGGTTGTGGAGAGATAGGCACACTAGCACACTGTTGGTGGAACTACAGACTGGTACAGCCCCTCTAGAAAGAAGTGTGGTAAATCCTCAAAAAAACTATGAATGAACCCACCATTTGATTCTGCTATTCCTCTACTGGGTATTTTTCCAGTGGACTTAGAATCAGCACATTACAGCAACACAGCAATATCTATGTTCACAGCAGCTCAATTTACAATAGCTAAATTATGGAAACAACTCAGATGCTCCTCACTGGATGAATGGATCAAAAAACTGTGGTACATATATACCATGGAGTTCTACTCAGCAATTAGAAACAATGATATTGCAGCCTTTGAAATAAATGGATGACTATGGAAGAAATCATCCTGAGTGAAGTTAGCATAAACCAGAGAACCAAGGATTGAATATCTTCACTCATCTGTGGAGGCTGGAGCTAAACCTTGACCATTGCAAATGGTGGTCAACTCTCATGTATTAAATCCTTAGGTTGTGACATACAACCTAAGACATTCATAGCGATGTACTGGGAAGACAGCGGGGCGGGGGGAATGGGGGTAAGGGAGAAGAACAAGGGTGGGTAATTAGGGAGGGCTCTAGGGGGTAAATCTAATTTTCAGAATATAAATATATTGTTTCGTTGGAAAAATAAAAAAAAAGTCATTTTAGGTTGGGTGGGAAACATGTGTCAGAGAGGATCCATTTTTAAACTCCTTCTCAGATATCCCATTACACCTGTAGCTCTTTTATGTACCTGCTCCAATTTTATATTAGCCAATTGCGCAGATTGTACCCCTGAGCTCCTCCAATCAGAGTGAGGCATAAGATTGCGATTGTCTGGAGATATAAGCGGACAGGCTTCCTGCCCAAGTGTGTGTGCTTCAGAACCCCCCTTGGAAGCCCCCTCCCCTGGGAGTAAAGTCTATCTTGCTCACCCACCTCCAAACACATGTTTATTTTATTGCATGCCCAGTATTTCCAACAATTTGGCATCCATCATGGAGTGCAACAAATTACCTACGGGTTACAAGGCTCCCTCTCCTAAGAGGAGACACGTGTCCTACTGCTTCTTGCAGTGGCCCCATTTGGGGCAGGGAGCAACAATTCCTGGAGCTGACCAAAAACTCAGAACTGGAGATGAGTCCACAATGCAAGGGAAAAGGCCATGCACAGACCAGAACCAATGGTCAGAAAATCTTGGGGAGATTAGTACTTCTGTTGCAGGGACAGATGAGGCAGACACCCAAGGAAATCCGGGAAGCAGTTTTATTCAAAGCTGCACATCTTGGTCCAGGGGACTTAGATGTCACAAATCCTAGACCCTGAGCATGAAAATTCTTGCATTTTTATATTCAGTGAGAGTGGGAGGTTACAAAACATTTAATTAATTTTTTCTCCTTTTGCCAAGCCAGACAGTGGTTTCACAAGTTTTTACCAAAGGGTTGCCGAAATAACATCCTCTGTCCAGACTGTTCTTCCCTGGGGTGAAGGCTCATCCCATAACTCAAACCCTTGTAAAATAAACACAGCACAGTGCTCTGTCCCAGAGGAAGCTACAAACCACAGCCAACCTCTGTGAGAATCTTGAAAACACAATGGCAGAGATTTTGCTGACAGAAAACAGTTTAGCTGGTTTAAAATTACATTGTCACCATAATTTGGGGTGGGGTCCTGAAATCCATTCCCCAGCCTCTTTCATTACCTGCTTTGATGCATTTGATTTAATCTCTAAATCAAACAGTGCCATTCTCCTGACTTAAAGCTGTATATAATGCCATACGATTAGCCGTTGTCTGTTTCTCAACAGCTGCTTCTACTGTAGACCTGATTATTTTTATGCAGAGGGGAGCCAAGCATGGTAACAATAAATAAGTTAACAGCATAATCCCTACTATGCCTATTAAGCTCTTTAATCCGACAAAAGTAGAAAACCATCCTCCAAAGAGTGAGTCCAGGTTCCAACTCTTGAACCCTGTCCAAGTTTGGACGGGCACATATGCCCATTTTCTAATATTGCTGACTCTATTTTTAAGTGTTTGGCCATTGTCATCTATCTGGAGACGACAGTCTAAGCTGTTGGACCTCCTGCAAACTTCGTCAGCCAGCAGATGATCTAAGGCCAAGAGGGCTGCTCAATCTGAGTTTGTTGTGTGGCTAGGAGATCTAAAGCTGACGCAGCCTGATTAGTAATGATTTCTAACACAGCGTATAACCAGGTAATGTGGCTTAGCATGTAAACGGAAGTTCTGTATCCCCAACTGCCATCGTGTGCCCAGGTGGCAGGTCCATAGGTGGCTATTATTCTTTGGGGTGGTCATTCATCTTCACCCCAAGTTTGTTGACCTCCTATATTAAGTCCATCCCCATGGGCTCTCTTTTGCCTTGATCCTCGGTCCTCATATAAGGGGACCCCTCGGTCTTTTCCCATTTTATTTGGCAAAAGGAAAAAAATCAGGTCTAATAATGCCAATGGTACAAGTTCCCCTCCAGTTTGCTGGGAGGTGGATGTATGTCTTTTTTCCACAAATCCAAAATAGCCCATCTGGTGCTTTCCAGTCAGATGATGTTGGATTTTGCCAGAATTTATGAATCTCAGGAATGCCTCAGAAAGAACTGACCTTTGTAGTGTGTGGGCTGGTACAGGTGAAGAGTTTGCTTTCTCCAGGGTATTATGCATTTGAGACCATTAAGATCATGCCTAGCCTGTATGGATTATCTGCCCAAAACAAAGTAGGTTTGTTTGGCCACTAGGTGCCATTCCAAAATAGTATTCTGTTACAAGGGGTCTCTCCAACAAACTGTGTGTGTTGTGACCCAAATCTACCAATGCATTCTCTTCTAAGAATCTCTGAAGTAAGGATCCAGCTCTGGGGTCTCTCACCCTCTAGGTCGATGTGGGTCTGATTCCACTGTAGCAAAGAATAAGCATCCAAACTCATTCCTATCCAAGGCCGTTCCTCACTCATGAGGGCGCCTCCACAGACCCCACAGTTTTTAACTCCAAGGCTTTTGGCTGATCTCTCAGCCAAGTCTAAAAACAGATTCTTTCCCAAGAAGGGCATATTAAGGTTAAGGCTTTGACCCTTATAGCATTTAGCTGCTGGGCTAGGGCTTGTAGTGATGGAGTCTGGGGTGATCAGCTTTAAATTGTCTTTTATGAAATCTTGTATCCATTCTGGAGGCACTCGATCTAGTGGTCAGCAATACCAAGCTCCCTTAGTTGGGTGGGGGGTCTCTGGGCAAGTCTTCTTAATCTGAGCCATTTGAATTCTGTATTGTTCTCAGTGATAAATGGTCACTGACTTATAACACTCATCTGGTGGGGCAGGTCCCAGGTACATCTTATTAATTGTACTAACATTGTAATAGATCAGTCTAATACATGCAGTACAAGGTGGACAGTAGTGAGGATCCAGCCGTATGGGCAAGCAATTACTTGTGATGACAACTGAAAACCATGCTGAGCAATGCATTAACACTTTTGCCAGCATGGGTTAAACTGTGCCTAATTAACAGCACCGAGTAGATCCTAAAAATCCTATGTAAACAAAATAGAAAAGTGTAAGTAAAATTTTGCTATTAACAGTCCAGCCAACAGGGGTCACTGCTATCAGTCCTGTAGCAAAAACCAAGGCCAGAAGTATAAATGTAGTTAGAAGCATACTGTCCCGTTGGTCAGCCAGTCTCAAGGTGGTTGATGTAAGGTGTTGGCTTCCTTAAACTTCAGCCATGAGCAGGCTGACAAGCTTCCAGGGTGTGGTCACATCAAGACTGCTGTCCTGATCCTCAGTCTTGTGTTCCTTCTGGATGGTCAGCTTGAGAGGGGCTATGGGGTCTGGAGTACACTCCCAGTCCTTGGCTGCAGGCTTGACCCTGGTGTAATGAATCCAGGGAATTATTTCTGCAACCTTTACAGCAATGAGGGTAGACAAAACAACAGAGAAAGGACCTCTTCAAAGAGGTTTCAAAGGCTGGGCATTCCACTCCTTAACCCAGACTGAATCTCCAGGTTTAAAAGAATGGGCATCTATAGTTAAATTTACTGGCAACCTTTCCCTGACCCATCGGTGAAGAGGCTGCAAGGTTTTTCCTAGGGCCTGAAGCTGCTGTCTCAATGTTAATTCTCCAATTTCCCTTAAATCTCCCTGTAATCTCCTGAAAAGAGGAAGGGGTCTTCCATACATTATCTCCTGGGGGAGAATCCAGTCCTCTTAGTAGGAGTGGATCTAATTCTTAACAAGGCAATAGGAAGGACTTCATCCCAATGTAAATGCATTTCCTGGCATAGTTTTCCTAATGAGGCCTTTAAGGTCCTGTTCATTCTCTCTACTTTATCAGAACTCTGTGGCTTATAGGCAGTATGTAACTTCCGTGATATTTAAACTCTTGGCTAATAATTGTATCACTTCTGCCACAAAAGCTGCCCCATTGTCTGAGCCAATGGTTATTGGGATGCCAAATCTGGGAATAATTTCCCAGAGGAGCATTCTGGCTACCTCTCAAGCTTTCTCTGTATGGGTTGGAAAAGCTTCCACCCATCCAGGGTAAGAGCACATATTTACAGTCCCATGAGTGCGGCAGTTCAGTGAAGTCCACTTCTAAATCCTCAAAAGGTGCTCCTTCTATGTTTTGAACTCCTGGTGGAAGTCGTGGTCCTTAGTGTGGGTTATTGCAGGCACAAGTCTCACATTGTGCACAAATCACTCAGGAGAGGCTAGTGAGCCAGGGGACATAGCAGGACAGACTCAGAATAGCCTTAGGTGCTATCTGCCTAAGATGAACTCCTCTGTAAAACTGTCTATCAAAGGCAGGGGCCAGAGTCTTAGGGATGGCTATCTGGCCATCAGAAAATTTCCATCATCCATCTGGAAGATAGCTTCCATCCTACATCAAATCAATCGGCCTCCTACTGGGAACATCTTGGTTCCCAGTGTTTGAGCGGGCATGGAAGAAGATTAGTTGTGAAAACTACAGCAGTCTCATTAGCCCCTTGTGAGCTGCCAGTTTTGTTTCCTGGTCTGCTTTTCTGTTTCCACAAACAGCTGTACAATGTTTCTCTGATGAGCTCTACAGTGAACAATAGCAACTTGTTTTGGCATCCAAACTGAGCCCAAGAGGTCAAGACTTTCTTGACCATATTTTATGTCCTTTCCTCCTGAATTAATTAACCCCTTATTTTTATATAAATTCCTGTGAATGTGAAGAGTGGTAGGAGCATACTTTGAGTCTGTGTGAATTAACACAGAGTCCTGCCGCCGACTGAAGTGCTCGAATCAGAGCAAAGAGTTCTGGCTTTTGTGCAGAAGTTCCGTGCGGTAGGGGTTTTGCTTTCACGGTGGAGTCTAAAGTGACTTCAGCACATCCAGCAAGACGTACTCCATCTTTTATGAGGCTGCTTCCACCTGTGAAGTGTTCCACATCAGGGTCTTTGAGGGGCTCATCCGTGAGGTCTGGTCTGCTGGAAAACACTTCATCCATGACCTCAGTGCCGCGGTGGTCAGGTTGCCCTATCCTGACAGGTAAGAGCTACCAGGTTTAAAGTCTGGGCCACTTCATTGTGGTCACTTGGATTTTCACAAAACATGCCCTGATATCTGACCATCCTCACATTAGACAGCCAGCGTTGTCCCTTGTATTTTAATAAAGCCACCAAGGAGTGGGCACCTGGGTTGTCAACTTGTCAGCTTCGGCTGCTAGTAGAGCTGTAGCTCCAAGGGCCCACGGACATGGTGGCCAGCCCTGTGCAGGAGAGTCTGGCTGTTTAGACAGATAAGCTACTGGGCAGTGCCATGTTCCCAGCATTTGGGTTAAATCTCCCACAGCTACTCTAGTCCTTTCAGGAACACGCAGGAGAAATGGCTTTGTGAGGTCTGGGAGACCCAGACCAGGCGCTCCGGTGAGTGCCTGTTTAATGTCCTCAAAAGCTTTTTATTGTTCTGATCCCCATATTAGAGGAGCTCGTTCCTCCACACCCCCACTTAGTGGCTTTATAAAGTGGTTTTGCCATAACTGAGAAGTTAGGGATCCATATTTGGCAGAATCCATCAGCTCCCAGAAACTCTCAGATCTGGTGCTGAGTGGAAGGAACCAGAATCAAGTGGACTGCTTGTGTCCTCTCAGGTCCCAGGTGCTGTGATTCTGAGTCAGATGGAAGCCTAGGTATCTGACCCTGTCCTGACAGATTTGGGCTTTCTTTTTTGAAACTTTGTAACCGGCTTCATCCAGGAGCGAGAGAAGCAGTCGTGCGCCCTCCATGCTGTCCTCCTGGGTTGCTCTGGCCAGAGGCAGATCATCCACATATTGGAGCAGTGTACACTTACACCGTTTTGCTGGAAAGGCTTCCAGACCAGAGGCAAGTGCTGTTCCAAAAGCAGCTGGTGAGTTCGTTAAGCCTTGCAGCTCTCCAGGCCAGGTTCATTGACCGCTGCATCCACTGGCATCGTCCTATGGAAGGCAAACAGTGGCTGACTTTGTGGTGCCAGCCGGACACAGAAGAAGGCATCTTTGAGATCCAGACATGTGAAGTAGGCTGCTTCCGCAGGGAGCAGACTCAGGAGAGTGTAAGGACTGGGGACCACAGGATGCAAGGTGATGACTGCTTGATTTACTGCACACAAATCTTGTTCTGGTGGTAGTCATCAGTTCCAGGTTTCTGGACAGGTAAAAGTGCAGTGTTCCAGACCGATTGACAGGACCCGAGAATTCTGTACTGCAAGTCTGTCCAAATGTTTCTGAATTCCAAGTTGTACCTTATGAGGAATGAAATATTGCCTCAGGCAAACCGGTGTGGCTCCCAGTTTTAAATCCACTATCACTGGGGGAATGTTTTGGGCTAGTCCAGGTGGGTTGTCTTCAGCCCATACTCCTAGTACTCAGAAAGGGAGCTCTGGTCCCTGCTATGGCACCTCCTTAAGGTGGAAGAGGTGCCATTCCTCTTCCAGGGGAATTGTTAAGGACTAGAGTCTTTATTTTAGGTTCCCCCATTGTTAAGAATGCTTGGCCATCAGCATTGAAAGTTCTTTGGGATTGGAGTTTTCTCAGCAAGTCTCAACCCATCAGTGCCACCGGGCATATACAGGAACTCATGGACCACTTCATGACCTGTTAAGTTGCAATGTTGGGGCCCTAAGAAAGGGCGACAAGTTACGTTGCCAGTGGCTCCCATAATTGTGACTTGTTTTTTTGAGAGTGGCCCCACCGATTGGGTCACTTCAGAATGTTGAGCCCCTGTGTCCACCATCAAGTCCACAGGCTGGCCCCCTATAGTCATCTTGACCATAGACTCTTGGGGGCCCAAGTGAATGGAGCCCGGTTTGTACTATTCCTCAGCGTAATTTTCCTTGGCTGCCAAACCTACAAAGTTCTTCTCAGCAGCATCACAGGGATGTCCACGGTGTTGTTGGGGGCAAATGCTATAGGGCTGGTATCGCCCTTGAAGGATTTTGCCCCTTTGGTCCTGGGAGGGAGTCATTTGCTGCATCCTGGTTGTCTTTCTTTAGCTGAAGACATTCACGTCTCCAATGCCCTTCCAGATAGCAGTATGCGTACTGGTTTGGTCTCAACCTTATTCCTATATTAGATGTTCCTTTTACCCAGGCCGGCCTTTGGCTCTGCGCTTGGCTCCGATTTTGACTTTGATTCTGACTTTGCCCTCGTGGGACCCTGCTGAGTAACTGCTGGGTTGGTGGTGAATTCAGCTGCAAGGAGATCCATCTTCTTTTCCATCTTTCGGTCAGCTTGTCTCTTGGCTTCCTGGTGTCTGTTGATAAACACTGCGGTGGCAATGTCAACCAGCTCACTGGCGTTCTTCCCCGCAAAGCCTTCTAGTTTTTGTGGCTTTTGTCATGTATCTCCCTGGGCATGTCCCACAAAGGCTGCATTGCCCATTCACTGATCAAAGGGAGTGAAGAGTTGAAGTGCTTCTCATAGTTGCTTAGAGAACTGGCTGGGGCTTTCATCAGGTTTCTGAAGCAACTCTGGTATTTTGTTCATGGTTAGAGCTTTTCTTCCCCCTTTTTAGGCCACCCATGAGAGCCTCTTGATACCTTTTTATCTTGTGGAAGTCTTGCTCTTTGTTAGGGTTCCACCCAGGGTCCTACGTGAGAAAATTGGGCCTGGGCACAGGCTCGAATGTTGCCCTCTGCATCTGGGGCATGTTCCTCCAGCCAACTCAGTGCTGCCTGGGTCACTCATCTGCATTCCTCCATGTTGAACACAGCAGGAGCTGGTGAGAGTCAACCCAGGTGGGTTGGTGGGTCTGGATGCTGGGCTATATTGGATCACTCATAGCTTGGGGCTTCTCCATGGAGGAGGGAGTATGATCTTCTTCAGTTTAAGAGATCAGTGGTGGGCTGGAGTGGTGACTTGGTGGTTACAGCACTTGCCGGGCATGTGCGAGTACACGGGTTCAAACCCCAGCACCCACGTACACAACTAAGTGTCAGAGCAATGAAAGCCATGTGAAAAAAAATCAATAAAAATTGATTCTCTCTCTCTCTCTCTCTCTCTCTCTGTCCTTCTCTCTGAAAAAAATAAAAAGAAAATAAAAAAAAAGAGAGATCAGTGGTGGTAAAAGGCTGATACACACACACACAAAATGCATTGCCCCCTCGGACATTTACCTCCTTCCTGATCAAGATAAGCAGGTCCTCAGTTTCTCTTAGGGGCATCTGGAGACCTTCATCTGCGTCTTGGCTCTGGTCTTGGGATGGATTCCCATTTTAGCTTTGAGGGTGGAGGAGTTTTTGGCTCTGGTGAAGCCTCTGGCACTGAAGATATCAGGGAGGAAGGAGTAGCTGGTGATGAGGGGGCTGAAGGGACAGCCTGATGTTTGGGGGGCCTTGGCAAAGTTGGGTAGATGGACACATATGGGGGTGGGTTATCTTCTGGCTCACTGGGCAAAACTCACTTCCTTTTTGCCTTTCCTCTGTCAGGTTCCTCCTGTTTAGTCCCTTTCGTTTGGGACTTGGAGGCTGTTATAGCTTTGGCTAACATCAGCTTGGCTTGTCCTCCCAAGCAGGCTCTCAACCAAGGGGGCTGTTTTTGTACTACCTCTTGTCAGCAACCAATATAAGGGAATTGGTCTGGGTGGCCAGGAGTTCCAGTAACAATGTCAAAGACGTCAGCAATGACCTTTTAAATCTAAGGACTCTTCTGACAGCCTACATCAAAAGTTGGCCACTTTAATTCTCAGAGAGTACACAGTTTCTGCTGGATGAGTTTTACCCCGTAGTTACCATTAAAACATTTTTAAAAAATTTCTAACATATATTCCAAAGGACTCAGTTTGTTTTGTGTGCTTCCCATGTTCCACCCTGTGTTGGTGTCACACACTTAAGACAAGAATCGCTTTGTCTGTCTCCAGCTGCTTCTCTCTTGAGGATGAAGCTGCCTTTGGTCGAAGTGAGTCAATATAAAACCTTGACCTGAGCCTCCACCTAGACATTGGTTGGTGGAGTTCCGCCTTCGACCAGTTTCAGGTCACCATAGAACTGCGAATAGGGACTCAACAATCACTTCCACCCTGTGATCAAACCCAGAGGTTCTCCCCATTGTGCATCTCAGTCACGTACTTTCACACAGATGTAGCCAGAACAAAATTTCTATACCGCCCCATCCCCAAATTCCAAAACCAAAAGGGAGTCAAGGTTTCCTCTCTACTCACTGACTCCGAACAGAGGCTACCTGGGCAATTCCCTAGGTCCTTCTCAGCTCCAACACTCCGTGCAGATTACTCAGTGACCCTCAGAGGTTCATCAAGCCTCTCTCCTACCTGGTTAGGCCTCAAAGGGGAAGTCAGGTAGGCTACCAGTAGTGGACTCGGGTCCTACCTGTTCAGTCAGGTGTTCCTAGTTTCCTGGTTTCTGCTCCTTATGGGTTCCACTGTGCTCTGGGGCTGCTGCTCTGGGGCTGCTGCTCTGGGGCTGCTGTTCTGGGGTGTTAGGTGAGACGCTACTCTGGCAGGCAAAGTTCCCTGTTATGCGTGCTAAGGGAAAGCGTTGTCCTCCAGCATCCCAGAGAAGCCTGGTCCTGGAAAGAAGAGCGGCAGAACAGCCGCCGTTTATCTCCTCCATCCCATCTGGATACCAAGAAATGTTGCAGGGACAGATGAGCAGACACCCAAGGAAATCCAGGAAGCAGTTTTATTGAAAGCTGTGCAGCCTGGTCCAGGGGACTTAGATGTCACAAATCCTGAATCCCAAGCATGAAAATCCTTGCATTTTTACATTCAGTGACAGTGGGAGGTTACGAAACATTTAATTAATTTTTTTCTCCTGTTGCCAAGCCAGACAGTGGTTTCACAAGTTTTTACCAAAGGGAGCAGAAATGACATCTTCTGCCCAGAGTGTTCTTCCCTGCGGTGAAGGCTCATCCCATAACTTAAGCCCTTGTAAGATAAGCACAGCGCAGTGCTCTGTCCCAGAGGAAGTTACAAACCACAGCCAACCTCTGTGCAAATCTTGCAAACACCCTGGCAGAGATTTTGCTGACAAAAAAAACAGTGTAGCTGGTTTAAAGTTACATTGACACCATAATTTGGGACAAATTATAAAGTGCCTCTTTCATTTCCTTGGTGGTTGGGACATCCTAGAGGTTGTGTGAGTGTGCCTGAGACACGTCTGGGACATGCAATGAGTACACAAATTCCTGATCCACAGAGCCAGTAGCCCAGAGGGGACCCAGCTGGATACAGTGGAAGTGGCTGGGGGTGGGACATAAGGAACCTCCATTTAAGAGTTAAGCTATAATCAGACAGGAGAAGGCAATCAAAGGAATTCAAACAGGAAAAGCAGAAATCAAGCTGTCTCTATTTGCTGATGGCATGATCCTATACCTAGCAGACCCAAAAAGCTCTATCGGAAAACTAGGAGCGCTTAGAAATGAATTTAGCAAAGTGGCTGGTTACAAGATCAACACTCACAAACCAATAGCTTTCCTATACTCCAGCAGCAATTTTGCAGAAGAAGAAATCAGGAAATCCATTCCATTCACAATAATCTCAAAAAGAATAAAATATTGGACATTAATCTAACAAAAGATATAAAGGACCTCTACAATGAAAACTATTGAACATTAAAAAAAGAAGAAATTGAAGAAGACCTGAGAAGATTGAAAAACATTCCATGTTCTTAGTTAAGCATAATCACTATAATTAAAATGGCCATTCTGCCAAAAGCCCTGTTCAGATTCAATGCAATCCCCATTCAGATACCAATGACTGGGGCTGGAGTGGTGGCTCGGAGGTTATGGCACTTGCCTGGCATTCATAAGTACACGGGTTCAAACCCCAGCAACCCACATACACAAATAAGTGTCAAGTAACGAAAGCCATGTGAAAAACTCAATAAAAGTTAATTCTCTGTCTCTCCCTCACTGTCCTTCTCTCTTAAAAAAAAAAAAAAAGATACCAAAGACTTTCTTAATGGATATTGAAAAAGCAAATCTCAAATTCAATTGGAATAACAAGAAACCCAGAATAGCCAAAACATTACTAAGCAAGAGAGATGAAACAGGAGGTGTCACAATACCTGACCTGAAGTTATACTATAGGGCTATAGTAGCAAAAATGGCAGGGTATTGGTATCAACACAGACATGAAGACCAATGGAACAGAACGGAAGATACTAAGACAAATCCACAAGTCTTTAACCATCTGATATTTGACAAAGGGGGCAAAAATACAGAGTGCAGGAAAGACAGCCTGTTCAACAAATGCTACTGGATGCACTGGACAATCATATGTAGACAACTAAAATTACATCCTTATCTCTCACTTTGCACAAAATCAAATCCAAATGGATCAAAGAATTAGGAATCAAACCAGCAACTATACAATTGCTAGAAGAAAAAATAGAATCAACACTCCATGACATCAGTGTAGGCACTTCCTGCCTAACAAGACTCCCATAGCGCAAGAATTAAAGCCAAGAATCAAAGAGTGGGATGCATTAAACTGAAAAGCTTCTGCTCAGCTAAAGAATTAGTCAAGAGAGAGCCTACAGAACAGGAGAAAATCATTGCCTGCTATGCCTCTGGCAGGGGACTAATATCCAGAATACACAAAGAACTCAAAAAACTGAACACCAAAAACACAAATAATTCAATCAATAAATGGGCTAGGGAACTAAACAGAAACTTCTCAACAGAGGAAGTCCAGAAAGCCATTAAATATATGAGAAAATGTCTCTTTTGACTGACTTGGTCTTGAACACCTGGCAGGAGAGTTATAACCAAAGCACAGCCACACATAGACATTTAAAAGACAGTGGTTGTCGGTGCAATTTAAGATATATACTTGTGTCAGCCCCACCAAAGGTAATTAAGACTGAAGCTATAAAGAAAAGTTATCAAGACAGGAGTGCCTAATACATAAATGTGTTCTGAATCCATTCAAGGCCTATCTGTACCCTTTTAATTTTGGTAAGGTTAAAATGAACCATTGAGCACCGCCCTCCTCGAATTTGCAGTTCACCACCTCTAGCCTGGAGACCTGATTTTAAACAAGATCTGGAAAGCAGCCAAGATTCAACTGAGCTGAAAAGGACTTTACCAAGTGCTCCTGATCACTGCAATGTCTATCCGAACTGCTGAAGAGGAGAGAACTCATTACGATGGCTGATTTTCACTTCAAAAAGTTAATATATTTAGGATAGATGGCAATATCAGAGGATATAATGAAAATGGTACGAAAGGTATAGAAAGAAAAAAGGGGGGATTTGTGAGAAATAAGTCTGATGGTCCATTTTCAGATTGTAGTCTTTTTTTTTTTAAGAGAAAGAAAGAGGGGGACACTGAGAGAGAAAGAATCAATTTTATTTATATTGTCATCTGGCCTTTGTTTCTCCAACATTTAGTTGTGTATGTGGTGCTGGGGTTTGAACCCTGGTCCTCATGTATGCCAGGCAAGCACTGCAACTGCTGAGGCACTGCACCAGCCCCAGAATGTAGTCTTAACTTAAGGTTTGCATATAAAGGAAGCTATCTGGGGCTGGTGTTGTGGCTCAGTGGTTACAATGCTTGCCTGGCATGTGCAAAGATGTGGGTTTGAGCCCCAGCACCACATACACAGTGAAGTGTCAGAACAACAGAAGTCACATGAAAAACTAAATAAAATTGATTCTTTTTCTCTCTCTTACTGTCCCTCTCTGTTTAAAAAAAGGAAACCATCTTAGGTCAGGAATCATGTGGTCAGAGATAATCCGTTCTTAAACTCTTTATCAGATATACCATTATATTTATAGCTTTTTTCTGTACCTGCCTCAATTTTATATTAGCCAATCATGCAGATTGTACCCATGAGATCCTCCAATCAGAGTGAAGGGTAAGATTGCGACTGGCTGGACATATAAGCAGACAAGCTGCCTGCCCAAGTGTGTGTGCATCAGAATTCCCCTTGGGAGCCCACCCACCCATGGGAGTAAAGTCTGTCTTGCTCACCCACCTCTGACCACATTTTTATTTTATCCCATGCCCATCATTTCTAACACAGGGAAGGAATTTGGACCTCAGATGGTACGTGTCCCTTTTTCATTAAGTGAATTAAAGGACATGAAGACCTAGAGAATTCCATTGAAAACCCAGAGCAATATCTTCAGATCTTTCAGCAGTTGTCAAATCTTATGATTTAGCATGGGAAGATGTTATGTTGTTTTTGTGTCAGACTTTAACTTCCTTAGAAAAACAAAGTGTCTTAGAGAAGGCTATTGAAACAGGAAACACCTACAGTACAGCAGGGGGAGGGAAAGGAACCATGGCTGGCAAGAGTTGGAGCACTCCCACTGGGAGTAAGGCGGTTACCCTCTGAACCAAATTGGAATGCTGACAGAGACAGAGATGAGTGGAACAAGTGTCACTTTATATATTGTGTATTAGAAGGATTGAGAAAGCCCCAAGTTAAGCCTTTCAATTATGTTCAATTAACAAAGTATTTCAGGCAGAAGGAGAGACACCAATGACTTTTTTTCTTTCTTTCTTTCTTTCTTTCTTTCTTTCTTTCAAGAAAGAGGGACAGTGAGAGAGAGAGAGAATCAATTTTATTTGGTTTTTTCATGTGACTTCTGTTGCTCTGACACTTCATTGTGTACTTGGTGCTGGGGTTAAAACTTGGATCGACGTACATGCCAGGCAAGCACTGTTGGAGCCACTGCTCCAACCCTACCAATGACTTTTTACACAGACTCTGAGAGGCCATTATTAAACACACTAATATGGAGCTGGAAACACAGATGGAGGAAATTATCCTTCAAGACAAATTCCTGACCCAGTCCACCCCAGACACATAGAGAAAGCTCCAAATACTGGCTGCAGAACTGGACAAAAGTATGGACCCATTAGGCTGGGCTACTATTCAGTCATTCATAATAGGGACCCAGAAAAGGAGAAAAAGAAGGACAAACAACGTGGAGAATTGGTGGCTGCCCTTGGCTCTCCTTTCTCTTGTGGGAAGGATGGCCATTTTAAGAAAGAATGCTCCCAGCAGCACGAAACCCCCAGACCACCTCCTGGACCTCGCCCACTATGTGGAGGGAACCATTGGGAGGCTAGATGTCCTGGGAACTTGTCAGGATTGAGGCCATTGCCTACCAGCTCCCAATGACAGGTCCAGGGGCCTCCTTCATGGCTACCAAACTGAAGTACAACTCGCGTAGCCCCAGGTGCCCTTGCTCATGGACAGCCACCTGATGTACTTTCTTCTCCACACGGGAGCTCAGTCCTCAGTCCTGTCCTTCTCTCCTAGACCTCGGTCCCAAGATAAAGAGCATATCCAGCTGGCCACTTGAGTGATATTTTACAAGATCTCTTGCTTGTCCACGGGGTGATTTCCACTTTTGTCACTCTTTTTCATCATGCCAGAGACTCCAACCACTCTCTTAGGGAGAGCCCTATCATCTCAATTAAAGGTCAAATTACTGTTACCACCTAGGAAATATAATTGTACGCCTCAAATGGAAATGGCTCTGGGATCTAGTCAGACAGTAACGCAGAGGGAAGAGCAAGCACCGCAGCCCCTGCTGAAACACATCTTAAGGATCCCTCGTACTTCCCTCATCAGAAGCAGTCTTCCTTAAGACCGAGGCCAACGAGGGATTGATCCTACTACACTAAATTGGAAACAACAGGGACACTTGGTGGAGTGCTCTAGCCTGTATGATACTCCTACGCTGGGGTCCCAAAGGGCTCTGAAAAACAGATCAATCCAGACCTTCATATGATTAATGAGGCATCCAGTGGTTTCAAATCTACATCCTCTCCTCACCCAGATTCCAAAAGGAACTGCTTATTTTTCAGTCCTAGATTTGAAGGATGCCTTTTTCTGCATTCCTTTACATCCAAAAAGCCAACCTCGACTTGCCTTCGAGGATCCTACTTGGAAGGCTGGGACAGTCCTTCCCCAGGGACTGAGAGATAGCCCACATTTGTGTGGACAAGCACTGGCACAAGACCTCATGGCCTGGTCACACCCTGAAACAGTGTGGATGACCTTCTTTTTTGTGGACCTTCAGAAAAAAATAATTTCTGAGGGCACTGACTCTTTTTTCCTAGCCCATGGAGGATATAAAGTAACCTGAGAGAAGGCTCAATTGTGCCTAGCCCAGGTTACCTTTTTAGGCATGATACTAGAAGGTGAAACCTGAAAGTTTGGCCCCAAAATAATTCAACCCATATTGTCACATCCCCTTCCTCAGACAGTAAAACAACTCAGGGCCTTTCTGGGAACTACTGGATATTGTAGAATTTGGGTACCTGTGAATACTGTGAAAGCAAGACCCCTCTGAGTGCCCTAAGGAAGCAAGGGACATTCACAGGCCAGTATTAATTGGACTCCTGAGGTGAGGAAAGTCTTTGATATATTAAAAATAGCTCTCACTCAGGCTCCTGCTCTGGGCCTGCCCACTTGGTCAACTTTTCAATTATAAGTTATAGAAAGGAATAAGAGGGACTGGAGCAGTGGCTCAGCAGTTATGGTGCTTGCCTGGCATGCTCAAGGATGCAGGTTCAAACCCCAGCACCATATACACAGCAAAGTGTTAGAGCAACGAAGGCCACATGAAAAAACAAATAAAACTGATTCTTTGTTTTTCTTTCTCTCACTGTCCCTCTCTCTTAAAAAAGAAAAAAGAAAGAAAGAAAGGAACAAGTCCCATTGGGAAAGATCACTCAATCATTGGGGGCCCCTCCCCAGCCTGTGGGATACCTGAGTAAAGAATTAGACAAGGTAGCCAAAGGGTGACCTACATGTCTCAGAACTGTGGCTGCAGTGGCACTATTGATCCCTGAGGCAAGGCAACTTACTCTGGAAAGGCCTTGAACTGTACTTACCTCCTAAGACATAGGAGGAATTCTAAACTCTAAAGGCAGTCTTTGGCTAACAGATAACCATATACTCAAGTATCAGGCCTTTTTCTGGAAGGATCTGAAATTATCTCAAAGACTTGTCATAACCTCAATCCAATTTCTTTCCTGCCACAACTAGAGAAGAAACCACTTCTGCAAGGAAGTTTTTAATGGAAACTTACGCTGCCAGGCTAAATTTATCTGCTCATGCTATAGATAATCTCGATCTCACACTACACACTGAAGGGAGTTCATTAGGGATTGATGGGATTTGGAGATCCAGAGATGAGGCAGTGTCAGGGCCACTTCCTACTAATACCAGCACTCAACTGGCAGAATTAGTTGCCCTCACCCCAGCACTAGAGCTTTCCAAAGATCAGAGGGTCAATATATATGATTCTGAACATGCCTTTCTTATACTTCAAGCTCACACAACTATTTGGAAAGAGCGAGGACAGCTTACTACCACAGGGACTCCTGGTAAGCATGCCAAGGAGTTTCTTTGCCACCTGTTCCTTGACATCAGAAGGGACAGGACACAATAACTAAAGGAAATAGGGCTGTGGATGTTGTTGGCAAGGCAGCTGCTTTACAGTGTTCCGTAGCTGCCCCACTCCTATAGGAAAATTCTTTTCTGTCCTCTGAATGCCCTCAAGACTCAATGGAAG